>BSBK01000697.1:702500-720000 GCA_027943335.1 Chamaecyparis obtusa
TGGAAGAGGTCATGGTGGAAGATCTGGTCGATGGTCATATGGTGGCCGAAATGAAGATCCGAAAAAGAAGGATGAGGCCAGTAACAGCCAGAATCAGAGAGGAAATAATTCTAATCATTTCTAAGATCAGAATAATAGAGATCAGAGGGGAAGAGGAAGAGGACAAGGTTCAGGAAGAGGAGGCTTCTATGGAACATGTTTTCACTATGGAGAAGAAGGTCATAGGGCATTTGAATGTCCTCAGCGCCAAGGCAGAACAGATAGGAGAAATGAAGGCCAAGCCAGAGTTGCACATGTAGATGACAATGCCAGATCATCAAATTCTGAAGTTGCTGAAAGAGGAGAAATATTGATTAACAGAAGAGTTCTGTTGAGTGGTGAGAATGAACCTGAGCAAAGGAGGAGCCTATTTTGCACCAGGTGCAAGTGTGAAGGTAAATGTTGTGATGTGATCATTGATAGTGGAAGCACTGACAATTTGGTGTCAAAAGAGATGGTGACAAAGTTGAAGCTCAAGAGACAGAAACACCCACATCCATATCGGATTGCCTGGGTACAGGATGACCACAAGGTCATGGTCAATGAACAATGCCTAGTGAAGTTCAAGATTGGCAGATACCAAGATGAGGTATTATGTGATATCATATCTATGGATGCATGTCATATGTTGTTGGGTAGACCATGGCAGTTTGACAGATGTGTTGTACATGATGGTCGTGCGAATACCTATTCCCTAACAAAGGATGGAATGCAACATAAGCTAAAACCATTGAAGGAGACTGAAGAAAAGGTATGTGGTAATGCAAGGATAACTTTTGTTGATGGAAGAAATTTCTTAGATGGTATGAGGCATGAGCATGTATGTTTTGCTTTAATTCTAAAAGCTGGTAAAAAGGAAGTAGAAGATGTTCCTGTAGAAGTTGCAGATTTGTTGAATGAGTTTCAGGATATTGTATCCGATAACATGCTTGATGGATTGCCACCAGTCAGGAAGATCAGTCATCAAATGGACTTGATCCCAGGAGTGAGTTTTCTGAATAAGGCAGCACACAGAATGACACCTGCAGAAAGTGAGGAGTTGAACAGACTGTGTGCACAGATGTGTGATCACACTTCTATGAGTCCTTGTATGCGAGAGTGCTCAACAGTGAGTTCTCACAAAATGACCCATAGCTCTCTATCTGAGAAGAGCATGGTTTGAATGTGGCCCTCAGATCAGCCTATTTTACCCATGCAAATACAACTCAGAATGAGAGATTCGAGTTGATCTAAATGAAACTATTCTAAACGATTTGCCATGCAAACTAAGCTAAACTAATTTATTGAAAATGAAATTAAGCTATATGTAATGGATTTAAACTAAAATGATTTGCAATTAATCTAAAATGTAAATTAATCTAAAATGTGAATGTGCAAGTTGAAATGCTAAATGATTACAAGCTATGAAATTCTGCAGCATAAGTTCGATATCAAAATTCGGGATGATTGAATGAGCATGAGAGGTCTCCTTTTATAGGAAAAGTTGGATTCGAATGTGAAAGTAGAAGCAATGTGGGATAAATGAAAAAGAGGAAACAATCATCATTTTTAGAAGGTTTGTAATAAAATGGAATTACATTTTATTTTCTTTTATTTTTATTCAATTTGTTTCCTTTTTCATCACAGGAGATCTTTTGAGAGAATATTTCATTTATTTAATTTTAAAGAATAATATCTCTTTTAATTAAATAAGGTAATATTATATAATTTAGAAATGAATATTAATTCAATAAAATAAAACCATTTAATTAAAAGAGGATTTTAATTAAATAACATTATTTCATTCAAAGAATATTAATTTCAATTAAATAATATTATTTTATTTATTAAAAAGGGATATATTTCTTTTAATTAAAAATTGATGGGATATTCAAACTTTAGGGAAAATTGAAATATTTATGATTTGATCAATAAATTTGATTTGAATGTATGACAAATATTGATTCAGGAATTGATATCGATAGATTAAATAAATGGGGCCCAAAGTCTAGGCGACCATTTTATGGTGCATACATTTGCCCCTCTTTGACTAATGTGTGATCGATTTGGGAACACATGTAGTCAAAGAAGAATTGAAATGTGAGATCGATCTGGGATCACAAAACAACTTAGATGTGTGTTCGACGGATGGGAACACATCAGGATAAACATAAACTAACGGTCTTTGAACATGAGGTCGATTTGGGATCATATCCAAAGTGAGAGATAAGAATCTCAATCAATGTTGCCCCAAGAGGAGCAATTGATAATTTGATAAAACTGAATCAAGGTTTGAAATTTGATAGGTACTGCCCCCTCATGATCGAAATCGAAATGAGATAGAGGAGAAACAGTAAATTGATAAATTTGATCAAATCAAATGAAAGATAAGGTTCACAGCAAGAAAGATTATGCCCCAAGATTGAATTAGAAGAAAAGAAGTGGGGTGAATAGTGAATGGAAGATAGAAGTTTAGAAGAAATGGAAAGAAATGGAGAGAAGAAATAGAATCAATCAACTGTTTAAGATAGAGAATTTCGATTGAGATCACGAAAGAAAGTAAGGAAATGAAGATCAGATCGTGACCACAGTTGACGGAAAAATCCACAAGAAAGATGAGGAAAACTCTCTCAAACTCATAATGCAGCCTAAAAGTGCAAATGCTAACATGAAGCCTAAATAATGCAAGCTACATGAAAATGCAAAGATGTACTTGCATGGGTAACATAGGTATTTTGTGTTCATCATTCATTAGAGAATGTAAGAAAGCTTATTTTCATCACTGGGCCGTTATTATCAGACATCGGACAATCACACAACCATCACTAGTCACAAATGCAACTATGAAGATATGAATGTGATTTATATCGGTTTGGAATGTGGAAAGATTCTAACATGAGCATCAAAGACATAAAGGTCAAGATGACTACAATGTTAGCTTACCCAATTTAATTTAGCAAAACCATGCTCGCATCAAGGCATAAATGCCAGGAAAACCATGAGGACAGTTGTGCAAGAAATAGTCAAGGATGATGTCTCAAATATCCTAAGTGTGTCAAGGAGACAACAAAAAACACTCAAGAGGTTCAAGACAAACACCCACAAGCAGAAAGCAAATAAAAACATGCCCCAGGCCCCAAGTCCTCTAGCTATGCATCACGGAGAGACCTGTTTAGGCAAGGACACTCAACGAAAATCAATAACAGTCAGCACACAAAGAAAAGATCATGACATATCTCAGGCTGAAGTGTTTTAAAAAGTTTAAGTGTGTAAACTGATACTGAGTTTCGAGGGTAAAGGTCGAATGCTTGCTAATGGGTAAGATCACATGACCGAATTGGATAAGACCAAACTGATAAGTGTTGAGAAACACTTGATGTCAGGGGTTTTGTGTTGAAAAGCACAGTTGGGTTGGTGTTGAAAAACACCATTTGTGAGGTGTCCTAAAGACAGGCATATCCAAGAGACCAAAGCTAACACAATGATGCCCCCCCTAGACACAGACAAAGACTAATTCCAAACCAAGGCAACAAGGACAAGGCATGATGGAGAATGGCTAAGTGTCGAGAGCACATGCTAAGAAATAGGGGTGCAGAGGCCTCAAGTAGCGCCTATTTCTAGGTTTTCACCACTTGGAAGTTTTTTTGTTTTTTTTTTTTTTTCAGGACTTTTTATATTTTTTTTGTACTTTTGCTACCAAGGCGCCTGTTTCCAGGTTTTCACCGAGGCACATTTTCTATTTTTTTTTTGTATTTTTTGAATTTTTTATTTTTTTGTATTTTTTTCAGGATCATATATCAATTTTTTGGATTTTTTCAGGACCATAATTATATACAAAGGATGCCCCCAGACAGAACGGGCATCAAGGATAGAACTTCTTCAGGTGCTGAACATTGATAGGCGTAGGGAGCTGCTCCCCCTCTTCAGTAGATAGTAGATATGCACCTGAACCAAAAGCTGCTGTGATAATATAGGGTCCAAGCCAGTTAGGTTCAAATTTGCCCTTTTGTTCTCTGTGTTGTTGATTCTTAGGATTCTCTCGCAGGACAAGATCTCCTACTTGGAATTCTCTAGGGCGAACCTTTTTGTTGAATGCTTTGGACATCCGCTTTTGGTAGACCCTCATATGGTCAAATGAAGCTTTACGCTTTTCATCCAGAAGTTCTAATTCTTGTAATCTCATGGCGCGATAATCTTCATCTGTAATCAGACCTTTGAGAGAGACTCTCAGTGATGGAATCTCAACCTCTAAAGGTAACACTGCTTCAGCGCCATATGTGAGGGCAAAAGGAGTAGCCCCCGTTGGAGTACGAATACTCGTTCTATAGGCCCACAAGGCCGGATTTATCTGTAGGTGCCAGTCTCTACCATTCTTGTGAACTGTTCTGTGTAGAATCTTGAGAATGGTTTTATTTGAAGCCTCTGCCTGACCATTTCCTTGCGGGAAGTAAATGGAGGACCAATGTTGTTTTATCCTGAATCTTTGGCAGAGTTGTGTAAGGTCCTTGTTATTGAACTGACCTCCATTGTCAGTGATGATTTCAGATGGAACTCCATATCGACAGATGATATGGTTTAAGATGAATAGAGATACTGTCTTGCCTGAGGCAACAGAAAGTGGGACAGCCTCTACCCATTTTGTGAAATAGTCAGTAGCACTGATAATGAATTTGTGCCCACCTGATGAGTTGGGATGAATCTGCCCAACAAGGTCAAAGGCCCATCGCTGAAATGGCCAGTGAGAGATAGAAGGAATTAACTCCCTACCTGGAGCATGTATCAGGTGTCCATGTTTCTGACATTTTTCACAAGATGTGGCAAATTTTATCGCGTCCATCTGCATTGTAGGCCAATAGTATCCCGCCCTAAGCAACCTTCTAGCCATGGAAAGACCATTAGAATGTCCCCCACATATGCCCTCGTGGATGTCAACTAGCGCTTGATCCGATTCCTCCTTTTCTAAACACCTAAAAAGTGTCCCATCTAGACCCCTCCTATACAAATCACCAGAGATGAGGGAATGGCGAGAGGCATTACGGATGAGGTTTCTTCTTTCAGACCGGTTGAAAGTGTCAGGGATGATGCCATCACGGAGATAGGAGTAAATGGCACCATAGCGGGAGGATTCATGGTTGATTATGGTACATATGACATGGCTTTCGGGTGAGTCAAATATGGGATAATGTAGCTCTTCCACTAGGAACTCATATCTGAACTCGTGTTCTGTTAACTGCAGAAGTGAAGCAAGGGTGGCCATAGCATCGGCTGCTTTATTCTCAGCTCTGGGGATTTGTTGAAAAGTGACAAAGGTAAAATACTGTCTTAATGAATCAACCATTTTTTTATAAGGTATCAACTTGTTATCTTTTGTTTGGTATTGCTCATTAACCTGATTAATGATTAGTTGAGAATCCCCATAGATATGTAGCTCTTTGATATTCCACTCTATAGCCATTTTGAGTCCATTTGTTAAAGCCTCATATTCAGCTATGTTGTTTGTGCATGGAAATAGTAACTTGTAGGATTTGGGAATAGTATACCCATGAGGAGAGACAAACAACACGCCAGCTCCAGAACCATTGTGCATGTAGGAACCATCAAAGAATAGCTTCCAGGATCTCTCAGTCATGTACATGAGATGTTCGTCTGGGAAGTTGACTTGAACCGGCATATTATCTTCAATTGGAAAGTTAGCCAGTTGATCTGCAATAGCCTGGCCTTTGATTGCCTTGCGTTCGATATACTCTATGTCAAATTCAGAAAGAATCATCATCCATTTAGCAAGTCTACCCGTGAGAGCAGCTTTACCGAGCAAGTATTTGAGGGGATCAATTTTTGCTATAAGATGAATGGTATGCGCAAGCATATAGTGTCGCAGCTTTTGAGAGGCAAACACTACTGCAAGGCAAGCTTTTTCAATACTTGTGTAATTGATCTCATAAGCCACTAGAGTGCGGCTAATATAGTATATGGCCCTTTCTTTCCCTTGTTCATCTAATTGAGCCAACAATGCCCCCAATGAAGATTCAGTAGCTGAGACATACAAAATAAGGGGTTTTCCTGGAATGGGAGGCATTAAGATAGGAGGATGTGCCAAATATTCCTTAATCTGATCCATGCTTTTCTGGCAATCTTCATTCCAGACACATTGAACCCCTTTATGCAGATTTTTGTTAAAGGGTTGTGCCCTATCAGCTAATTGTGAAATAAACCTCCTTATGGATTGAAGGCGTCCTTGAAGACTCCTCATTTGACTGACATTTTTAGGAGGTGGCATGTTTATAATGGCCTGAACCTTTTCAGGGTCCACTTCTATCCCTTTAGCTGAAATGATGAACCCCAATAGTTTGCCAGAAGTAACACCAAATGTACACTTTTTTGGATTTAACCTCAGTTGAAATTGTTCCATACGATCCAGAATTGCTTCTAAATCAGCCAGGTGTGTTCCTCTTTTCTTGGACTTAACGAGGGTGTCATCCACATAATCTTCCATATTTTTATGCATCATGTCATGGAAGATGGTTGTCATAGCTCTTTGATAAGTAGCTCCTGCATTTTTTTAATCCAAAGGGCATGACGTTCCAACAGTAAGTACCCCACGCACATGTGAATGCAGTCTTTTCTTGATCCTCAGGAGCAATCTTGATCTGATTATACCCAGAAAAACCATCCATCAAGGAGTAGATCTCATAGCCCGCCGTCATGTCCACTATCATGTCTATGTTAGGAAGTGGAAAATCGTCCTTTGGGCATGCTCTATTAAGATCTGTAAAATCTGTGCAGATTCGGATGGATTTATCATGTTTGGAAACAGGTACAATGTTGGAAATCCAGTCAGCATAGTCTACTGCTCTAATGAATCCTGCACCAAGGAGCTTTTCTAATTTAGCTTTTACTAAAAGAGCTATATGAGGGTGCATTTTTCGTAACTTATGTTTGACTGGTTTCACACCCGGAGCTATGGACAAATGATGCATAATGAGATTAGTGTCCAACCCTGGCATGTCCGAATATGTCCATGCAAAATTAATTTGCTTCTTTTGGAGGAACTCAGTGTAGGCTTTCTTTTCTTGAGGTGATAAAGATTTAGCCAAGTGTACAAGTTTTGGAGCCTCTTCTGTGGCCAAATTAACAGCATCTGTAGGCTCCACCAATACTGATGATCTGTCATGAAAATAACTTGGGAGACTATCAAGTACCTCATTCGTAGGTGCCTCAGAGAGGTTTTCACCTTTGGATATGTCTTTTATTTTTACTTTTTTTGGTTCTGACACCGCCACATAGTGGTTTTCGCCATCAGAACTCTTATTCTTTTTTTCTTTTCTTTTTATCTTGTGACTAAGGTACTTGATGTCTGATTCTATCATGCTGGTAGCTGGTTCACTGGTGGAAGAGACTATAGGTTCAACAGCATTTAGGTAGCAAGTGATCTCATAGTCATTGGAAAATGTCAAGAGTTGAGGCTCTTGATGACGTTGAGACCAATCAATAAGGTTGGGATTAATGAGGGGTAGATTGATGTCTAGTTCAATATTAAGGATATAGGGGATGTCATCTCTGGTGACCGCAGAATCGGAGTCTGTCAAGTATCCCTCTAAGGTGTCTAAATCAAGATTCATCCCATCAAGTGAAGAATCGTCTACTAATGCGACATGTGGGTTTGAATCTTCTAATCTAACACATGACTCATTAGCTACGTTGGGTTGAGTACTATAAGCATGAACAACATCCATATCCAAATCAACTGTTGCATCTGAGAGTGAATCCCATTCATACTCATTTGAGTCTGTGTCTGAATCCTTGCTAGGATGTTTACACCAGCTGGGTTTCCTAAGCCTCGAGGTAGAAGCCTGGACATCTTCGAGAGTCACACCTTCTCGGATGAAATTTTCAGCATGTCCTTCAGTAGTGATTTGGTGTGTACTGGTAGTCATATTTTCTGAATCTCCCCAAAGGAGATTTGTTGAAGGAACCCAATCATCTGTCATGTCTTGTTGATTGGTCAAGTCTGGTACATATTCTGTGTCAGCTTTGCTATCCCGCTTATCAGGAATGGGGATAGCGTGCTTGTTTTTCTTCATAAAGCCTAGGCCAACCGGTTTCTTAGACTTACGTCCAAAAAGATCATGATTAATTGGTTCGGCTCTAGCATCTAATCTGTGGTTAAGAGGGCCATATCCTGGATAACCCATCTTTTTGACAAGAGTATATCCTCTCCCATAAGGCTTAGGAGAGGGGGAGAAATTTTCATTGTGCTGGTATTTCTCCTCTTTGTACATCCAATCTCGAATAGCTACTTCCTCTTTTTCATCTTGTATTGGTACTGAGGATTCAACAAATGTGTCAAATAGTGTCATCGCTGAAGAAGACAGTTTCATTTCCTGTGAAGGTTTTCCATATGACCGAGGGGAAATTGGCATCTTTGCAAAAGAGTCAAGTTGATACCCCCCCATGCCAAGGTCTACTGATTTAAATTTGTTTTGACAGTCTGTTAAAGTTTCTTGATAATACTCTGCATCTCGATTAAGAGGGACATGAACATTAGCTGAGATTGAATTAATTGATAAAGTGTTATCCCCTGGTATGCAAATTTCAACTCCATTGTAGGGGAACTTAACACATTGGTGGTAGGTAGACGGCACTGCCTGCATGTCATGAATCCATGGTCTACCTAGTAAAATATTGTATGCAAGGGGTCCAGTATCAACAATTTGGAACAAGATGTCTTTTTCAACTGGGCCAATCCTGACAGGAAGGATAGCTAACCCCTTGGAACTTCGTTCTGCCTCATCATAGGCCTTTATAGTGATCTTCTTTTGACTGTCGATCACCTCCTCTGAATAGCCCAAGGTTTTTAACAAACTTAATGTACAAATATTTAGCCCAGCACCCCCATCTATCAACACACACCTGACACGAGTTTTATGAATCATTACTTCAATGTGAAGGGCGAGATTGTGTGGGTGGCTTAGGGATTTGTCATCATCTTCTGAGAAAGAGAGGTAATGTGGGCTGGAAATGTGGTTAACCATGCCTTGAAATTGGTCTGTATCTATGTCGTTAGGGACATTTGCTGTGCGCAAAGCATCCTCAAGGATCTGCTTATGTCTAGGGGACAACTCTAGAAGCTCCAGTATTGATATTTGCACTGGAGTTTTTTGTAGCTGATCTACAAGATTATAGTTTGGTTTGGGAGCAATGGTGGACTTAGTGACATTCTTGGATGCCACTTGCTTGGGTTTATTGGATGGACCTGAATTAGGACCTCTAAGAATGATAGGACCTTGACTCCTAGTAACAGCATTCAGGGCTTGGGAAGATGACCTAGAATGAGGACCTCTCAGCACCACAACAGGTTCTTTGTCAAAGATAGGGGGAGAGTCATAACCATGTGGGTCCTTACTCCTCATCATGTTAACACTTGGCTCCACAACTTCAAGCATGTTTATCACATTTTCTGCCGCTGTATACATGTAGTTGATAGCAGCCTTGCCATCCTTTTGTTTAGAGGTTTCCCCCTTGTCATACTTAGGCAATGGTTCTTTAAATGCTTTGTGATCAGCATTGGTATTTAGTCCATCCACCTTAAGTTTTCCACTCTCAATGAGGTCTTGGATAATGTGCTTGAGTTTCCAACAATTTTCAATGGTATGCCCAATGCCATTATGAAATATGCAGAAAGCCTTCTCATCCCACCAATGTGGCTTAATGTCAGGGATGTAATGTTTTGCTGGATCTTGTGGATGCACAAGATTATTGGCAATGAGCATTTTGAAAACATCCTCGTAAGAATCACCAAGCTTGGCAAATTGACGTTTTTCCTTTTTAGGCTTCTCTTGATACCGTGGCTTGCTCTCTTGTTGAGGAGGTGCATTGAGCTTCATAGCTTGAACTGCACTGGACAAGTGAAGAACGGCTTGATCTTTAGGTTGGGGAGCGTCTACAACTCCGTCATTGACAACTTGTTTGTTTTTGTTCCAGTAGGTGTTCTTCCCTTTATCCTTGTTGTTGTGCTGACCATTGTTGCCATTGTTGCTATGTTTGGTCAAAATGCCTTGTTCTTTGAGAACATCTTCAATTCGACATGCAGTTTCAATCATGGTATCGAAGGAATTGAAGACTATCTTTTTGATCTCATATCTCATTTCAGGCACCAAGTTATTAACAAGGATGTCAATCTTTTCATCCTCATGGATGGTCCTAGGATACTGAGAGCACTTTCTCCTCCACCTTTGCAAGAAGGTAACAAAGGGTTCTCCCTGATTTTGTTTCAAGTTGCATAGGTCCAACATAGTAACTGATCTTGATAGATTGTACGAGAAGTGTTGGACAAATCTATGAACAAGTTCTCTAAAAGTCTTGACAGGGGGAGTGATGTTGGTGAACCATTCCATTGCTTGTCCTTTAAGACTTCTAGGGAACAACCTCATCAAATAGGAATCATCCTGATGGAATTCAAAGCTCATGGTATAGAATTGACGCACATGGTCATGTGGGTCACCACTGCCGTCATATTTATCATATTGTGGGAATTCCACCCTCTTTGGAAAATCTTTCATACTCACACTTTTGTCAAATGGATTAGGACAAATAGAGTCTAGTGAGAATGAGCTCTTAGGTTGCATCATTTTTTCCATCATGTGCTTCATTTGACGGATTTCTTCCTCTTGAGAGGGACTTTGTTTTTTTATCTTGTTGTCTACATCAAAGTCATAAGGGACTCTGGCACCCTTGTTGATTAGACTTTCCAAGAACTTATCTTTGTTTTGTTCCAAATACCTATCTACATACTGTTGGAAAATAGGTTCTTGTTGCATTCGCATAAAGTCTTGAGTATCAAGGTCATAATGTGAGCTACCACCTCCATGTTGGGAACCATGATGTGCATGTTGGGAGTGTGGTCTTGAGTTTCTAGGAGGGGTTTGCCTCCTATAGTGAGCCTACTGAGAGGCCCTTCTTCCTCTAGGACTAGGAGATCTAGAAGGGGTTCGTGACCTCCTTCGACTTCGTGGTGTTTTGGAAGGGGTGGAGGGAGAATTATTTCCACTGTTAGCACCCCTGTTGTTGAATTGAGTGTTTAATTGTTGGGCTAACAGCCTATCTTGCTCCTCTTGGAATGCTTTTCTCTCTATGTCCAACAAGGCTCGTTGTTCCTCTTCGAGAAGCCTAAGTTTTTCTTCTTTTGCAGCTCGTTCATTTTGTGCAACTTGTTTTTCCTTCTCAATTCTTTTTAGCCTCTCACTTGTATGCCTTGAGGCTGTTCGGAGTGGAGAGTTTGGTCTTGAATGTTTGTACAAATCATTGGTATACGTTGCATTGACATGAGCATCACCAGGTTCATTGTCTTGGTCTTCATGTTGTGACCATTGGTCTGGGTGAGCTCATCTCTCATGCCTGTCAGCTTGTTGATGTGCATCTAGGTACCTAGTGCTGATGGGGGGTGAACTAGGTTGAGCATCATGAGAGGAATTACCAAACAACATCTTATCTCTGTGTCTTTCATAGATATCATCAAGGGTTTGATCCATAGCTTCCCTCTCCCGTCGAGTCATGGTATAACTCATATCCATACCTGAGTGTGAAGGTGCTGAGGGGGTACTCAAATCACTAAAATGGCTCTTTGGGTCAAACCAGGTGTCAGACTTACTCCTAGGTGACTGGTCAAATATTTGTTCCTTTTCCTTTCTCTTTTGACGAGTTTGAACTGGGGGTAGTTGGTTGAAGACTATCTGGGGTCGCTTTCCTTGGCTCACTTGATATCTTGTTGTTACTGACATGAAAGGGAGAGTTCAGGAAAATAGATAATTCTAAGAAACGTCAATACCAAACTAGGATAGTGAAAGTTTTCTCTTGTCCGAGAGAGATGGTGAAAAGAAGTATTTGTAAATAGGTGCAAACCAACACTGCCACAGAGGTGCTCAATTCCTTTTGGGTGAATACCCTAGCACGTATGGATCAGGAGGATGACTTTGCACAAAGTGTATTTGAGTTTGATTGTATGAAAATGAGTGGACAAAGAGACTACTAACACTCTCCAAGTGTGTTAGCAAAAGAGTCTAAAAATTTATCTATTTGACAGAAATGATTCCTAACTTGCCAATCTCAAGCAAAATTGCTTATGAGATCAAGGATTACTATCTCAAAAAGGTCAAAGACACAAGGACCCTAAATACAAGACAAGTCAATCTTCTGGCTCAAGGTTGATGTAATGATGGTTTACTCGGAATCGATAAGCAAACTGTTTAATTCTTGCGTTATGGGCAATGTTCTCAAGTCTGGTTTGCTGTTTCTCTTCGGCTTGGGTTGCTTGGATGATGGATTGATAGCTCTTAAGGTTTCTTTTGGCAACTTTTTGCTCTTGGTAAACTTTTGATTTGGGTAACTTTGCTTTGGGATGCTTGAGCTGATTGGGCATCACTTGGAAAAGGCTTTGCACCTTAGTAGTCTAAAATTAGAAAACTTGAGTGAAAACAGGCTTCTAGGGCAAGGTAAGTCACTGATTTTATGACCAAATACGTTAAAAAGGCTTATGAAACACCTGAAACTGGGCATGCAACAAAATGATCTCAAGCGATAATATTCAGGCAAGCCGTGCGATGCTTGTTCTGGTGAAGGCAGGCGACACTATTACCAGATTATGTCCGTGGGTTGCAAATTTTGGTGTTTTTGAGTTGTTTTAAGCACATGTGAAGCAAGCAGTAGTTATTAACAGACCTATCAAGGACAAAGAAACTTGATAGTATTAGGGGAGTCTTGTTTGAAGATGTTTTGGACAATGTTTAAGACTAAAAAAAAAATAAGCACATAGTTATCCCTACCAAAGAAAATGGTGAGAAGTCAAAATCTTTGCCCCATTGCTTATGTGCATACGTGCACCTCAAACAGCCGTGTCACCCCCTAGAGGGCGCCCGTGTTTTTGGTGTTTCCAAGGACTCAACAGTGTACGTTCAAAGGTTACCCTTGTAGCAGGGGCCAGTGTCGCAACCGCCTCCAAACGTCCAGGTGTATGCCTATGATGGGAATCTGTGTATGATAAACATACGGAGAGATTCTTCCCCCTCCTTGTGCAAAGATTATGACTCCTTTCGGAGATGAACTGGGTAGGCCACTAACTAAGAGGTTTTTACTTGGCTTCCGTTCACAATAACCTTCAGTGCCTCTGATACAGAGCTGGGGCCTCGCAGCCACACCAACACCTGAAAGTCACACACCCCCGCAAGCAGGGCTCGGAGCGGCGCCGCTCAGTGCAACAAACAGAGCCTTTCCATGATGATAGTCAAAGTCATGAAAAGGAAGTTACTATGGTTTTGGAGTCTTTAGACTCAACAAAACTTGCTTTATTATAGTGAGGTGGAATCACCGGCAATAGGTGTGTACTCACTTGGGTCATTCCCGGAGGTTCAACTTCCGGCAGGCCCTCTAAAGGTGACTCAGGACTTGGCTCAGATTCGGGTTTCTGATTTTCTGATTCTCCTAAAGGGAGAAGAGCATACTTCTCTAGCCCGTTTCTTTACTTAGACACACAAGACAAACTTAATCACCGAGTTAGTTTCACTCCACCAAATCCACACGCTTTTGGGTTTCTGGTTCTCTCTCAAGGAGAGAAGAGCATAATCCCCTGGCGAATAGAAATGCTAAAGATTCGCTAACTTTCTCCGCTTCCCTACGGATTCGTCATATTAGTAAGATCATTAGAATTCTAGGTTCATTCATGGTCATCACCTCCATGTAATGAAGAGCCAAAATTCCTACTCACTATCGAAATCCACAAGAAATTTTAACGGAGCCCTAATTAAACTATGTGAATAAAGCAGGAAAGCAAACACAATGTTTTAATGATCTTCGGCAAACATCCTGCATTCACACCATTAGTATGTTTTTTTTATGTCTTTGTCAAATCGTCCTGCAGAAAACTGTTATGCTGCAGAAAACAAAATTATTTTATGCAACAGAAAATAGAAAACTTGTTAGGAAAATGAAACTGTAAAACAGAAAGCAGGAAATTTTAGTTCACTGCCCCAGAATCTCGCGCGAGGAAGTACCTTGAGCGCGCGAGAAAACACAGGGTCCGCGCGAGAAAACAACAGTCCCGCGCGAGGAAACGCCAGTCCCACGCGAGAAAACACACAGTATCGCGCGAGAAAACACAGAACCAGGGGCGAAATTTTGTACAGTCTCGCGCGAAGAAACGCTACAGGAGCAGAATCTCGCGCGGATATCTCTGCACTCTCGCGCGAAAATCTGTACACAGGCAGTACGGACTCGCAGAAAAAAAAGATTTTGTTGTTTAGAGAACCTGTAAAAATTTTTCTGAAAACCTGTAAAAAAACAAAAAAAAGCCAAAAAAAAATTTTTTTCTTTTTTGCAGGCAAAAAAGAAACAAAAAATAACGTCCTATAGAGTATACCAAGACCCTTGAAACCCTTAGCCTCAGAGCAAGATAATTAATGAAAATGAAAGGAAACCCGTTTTCAGGGCCCCACGGTGGGCGCCAAAAATGTGTGCACAGATGTGTGATCACACTTCTATGAGTCCTTGTATGCGAGAGTGCTCAACAGTGAGTTCTCACAAAATGACCCATAGCTCTCTATCTGAGAAGAGCATGGTTTGAATGTGGCCCTCAGATCAGCCTATTTTACCCATGCAAATACAACTCAGAATGAGAGATTCGAGTTGATCTAAATGAAACTATTCTAAACGATTTGCCATGCAAACTAAGCTAAACTAATTTATTGAAAATGAAATTAAGCTATATGTAATGGATTTAAACTAAAATGATTTGCAATTAATCTAAAATGTAAATTAATCTAAAATGTGAATGTGCAAGTTGAAATGCTAAATGATTACAAGCTATGAAATTCTGCAGCATAAGTTCGATATCAAAATTCGGGATGATTGAATGAGCATGAGAGGTCTCCTTTTATAGGAAAAGTTGGATTCGAATGTGAAAGTAGAAGCAATGTGGGATAAATGAAAAAGAGGAAACAATCATCATTTTTAGAAGGTTTGTAATAAAATGGAATTACATTTTATTTTCTTTTATTTTTATTCAATTTGTTTCCTTTTTCATCACAGGAGATCTTTTGAGAGAATATTTCATTTATTTAATTTTAAAGAATAATATCTCTTTTAATTAAATAAGGTAATATTATATAATTTAGAAATGAATATTAATTCAATAAAATAAAACCATTTAATTAAAAGAGGATTTTAATTAAATAACATTATTTCATTCAAAGAATATTAATTTCAATTAAATAATATTATTTTATTTATTAAAAAGGGATATATTTCTTTTAATTAAAAATTGATGGGATATTCAAACTTTAGGAAAAATTGAAATATTTATGATTTGATCAATAAATTTGATTTGAATGTATGACAAATATTGATTCAAGAATTGATATCAATAGATTAAATAAATGGGGCCCAAAGTCTAGGCGACCATTTTATGGTGCATACACAGACAAGTACATGAATTGTTACAGAAAGGATTGATCTGTGAGAGTCTGAGTCCATGTGTTGTACCAGTGGTATTAGCACCAAAGAAGAATGGAGAATGGAGGATGTGTACAGATTCTAGGGCAATAAACAAGATCACAATCAAGTACAGGTTTCCATTGCCATGAATGGATGATATTATGGACTGTTTGAGTGGAGCTATGTATTTCTCAAAGATAGATCTGAAGAGTGGATATCATCAGATTCGGATCAGAGAAGGAGAAGAAGATGAATGGAAGACTACCTTCAAGACAAAGGAAGGACTATATGAGTGGTTAGTCATGCCTTTTGGGCTAACCAATGCACCGAGCACTTTCATGCGGCTCATGAACGAGGTTCTGAAAGAATTTTTGGGTAAGTTTGTTATTGTTTACCTAGATGATATTTTGATCTTTAGTAAGATATTGGATGAGCATATGATGCATATTCGTATGGTATTTGAGAAGTTGAGAGAAGAGAAATTGTTGATTAATTTGAAGAAGTGCAGTTTTGTGAAGAAAGAGTTGGTGTATTTGAGGTTTGTAGTTTCAGGAGAAGGTCTAAAAATGGACCCAGAGAAGGTACAGGCTATCCTTGAATGGCCTACTCCAAGGAGTGCTACTGAGGTAAGATCTTTTCATGGTCTAGCTAGCTTTTATAGAAAATTTATCAAAAATTTTAGCAGTATTTGTGGACCCTTGACTGAAACAATGAGACGGGATAGAAGAGAGTTTAAGTGGACTTATGGGGCAGAAAAGAGTTTTCAATTGTTGAAACAAAAAGTTATAGAACAACCTATTTTAGCACTTCCAAATTTTAATAAGGTGTTTTAAGTAGATTGTGATGCTAGTGGTACTACAATAGGAGCTATTATGAGCCAAGAAGGTAAACCTGTTGCTTATTTCAGTGAGAAGTTAAATGATGCCAAGAGGAAATATTCTGTTTATGATCAGAAATTTTATGCTATAGTTCAGGCATTAAAGAAGTGGAGACATTATCTACTTCCTAAAGAGTTTGTTTTGTAGACTAATCATCAAGCTTTGCAATATTTGAATAGTCAAGGAAAGTTGAATCAGAGGCATTTGACATGGGTTGAGTTTTTGCAGAGTTATACATTTGTTTTGAAACACAGGAGTGGAAAGTCTAATAGGGTTGCAGATGCTCTTAGCAGAAAACAACTATTGCTGACAGAGATGCAAATTGAAATGGCTAGGATCAAGGAACTCAAGAATTTGTATCCAGAGGATCCTGATTTTGGTGAAGCTTGGAAAGCTTGTACAGACCCTGTTACTCTAGACAGGACGAAATGGTTGGATTTCATCATCCAGGATGATATGCTATTCAGAGGGAGTCAGTTGTGCATTCCACGAAGTTCTATGAGGGAGAATCTCATCAAGGAGAAGCATAGCGGAGGATTGGCTGGACATTTTGGTCATGATAAAATATTTGGTTTGGTTAGTGAGAATTATTATTGGCCATAGTTGCAGCAAGATGTGAAGAAGTTTGTACAGAGTTGCAGAGTATGTCAAATGGCGAAAGGAGTGAAGCAAAATACAGGGTTGTACCATCCATTGCCTATACCAGAGAAGCCTTGGGAGGATATCAGTATGGACTTTGTTCTTGGTTTACCGAGGACACAGTGGGGACATGATTCAATTTTTGTAGAAGTTGACAAATTTTTGAAGATGACACATTTCATTCCCTGCAAGAAGACTAATGATGCTGTTCATGTAGCAGAATTGCTTTTCAGAGAAGTAGTGAGACTTCATGGTTTGCCAAAGACCATAGTTTCAGATCAGGACACTAAGTTTGTTGGATATTTTTGGCGAACATCATGGAAGAAGTTGAAGACAGATTTGAAGTTCAGTTCATCACATCATCCACAGACTGATGGACAGACAGAGGTGGTGAATAGGAGTTTGGAAAATTTGTTGAGATGTTTGGTTGGGGATAAGCCAACAGGATGGGATTTGATTTTACCACAGGCAGAATTTGCATACAA
>BSBK01000697.1:725000-791184 GCA_027943335.1 Chamaecyparis obtusa
CTTCCCTTCTTTCTCATGATGGATCATTCTCTATTATCTCTCACTTCTCTTGAAAATTTAATAAATATGCAATATATAACTTTGTTAGTGTTGAAGACCACAAAATGTTGAGAGGGGTGGGGAAGAGTGGGATGTGAATCAATATGCACAAAAAATTAACTTGTTCTACCATAAAACTTTCACAATTAACTATAATACAAATAACCATCAAGGAAAGATATTGCAATGAACATACACATACATGAACACCATATTTATTTTGAAAAATGATTGTGGGAAAAAATATTTTGATAATATACTCACTATTTTAATAATTGATTACAATATTTGTTTGAGGCTCACAGCCCAAAAAGTACATTGCTCCCTGATCAATAAATTTTAGGCTAGGAACATTTCCTTACTATAACATATAAATCTATACAATCTACTAGAAGAAAAAAAAAGTCTTCTAGCAAACACAAGGAAATAGTGAAATGAAAAGATTTGGGATCTCTTGATCAAATACTATAATAACTCTATCAAAAATTTCTTCTTTTTTCTCTTTTCTTTCACATTTGCATTACTTTTCCTTCACATTTAATCCACACATAATTCACTTCTATTCCATACTAAATTCATCATTTTTCACACATTCATATGCTAGTTTCATTATTGAAAAATTAACATGGTGGGCCACACGAAAATAAATAATGTCTGCACAAAGTTGGCCAATATGAATAGAAATTTTTAGGGTATTTCACCCCACATCTTGCATAAATTATTTTATAAAAGTTCAATCTTCACAATAACTTTTAAATCTTTTCTCAAGCATAAAATTATATCACATTAGCATGTCGGATCAAGTAAACTCTCCAATGCAGATGACATCATGCATATATTAATATGTCATGATAGGAACTATTTATATTTTTTTACTCTTCCTCCAAAGAATAGCCAAAGTAATAAGTAATGAATTAGGTCACCAAAATAAACTAAGTCAACTACATACTAACATAGATAATGATATCACATGCAAAAAAACTTAATTTCACTTGTCTAGCAAATCTAGAAAAAATATTTGAACTATAACACTACAAACACATTAGAAACATATCAAAAAAATTGTACAACCTTGATTATTGATGTGGAGAAATGAAAAGAATTCTCTAAACTTATCGTAACCATTTCTGATAACCAACCTTTTAATTAGAAAATTAAAGAAAACATCTTCTATCTCTAAAATTTTGTGAGCCAAAACATAGGATAGTGCAATACTCACAAACCATATGCTATAACACCACAATGACATGACATAAACTTTTGATATGGAGAAATGAAGAGTATTCTCCCATAAAGACTTCAAATACTCTTTGTTGTATCTTCCATCTTCCCTTAATTTCATCATCTAGATATACCTGATATTGACTTGTCATCACCACCAGAAAACATATCAACATGTGAATATATGTTTTTGATTAAGTAAAACAGGTTTTATAGGGTTCCTGAAACCCACAGGTCTAAAAAAGAAGTATGAAGCAAGGAAAAAACATAGAAGAAGTAGGCCACAAAAAGGCCAGGGCCAAAAAGCCATAGTAGAGTAGAGAAGACAAGGCTAGAGAAAGCCGAAAATACCCTAAACTAGGGAAGAAAAAGTAGGACCAAATAGCCTGGAGGTCGAGCTGGTGACAGTTCTTTTCCTGGTGTGACTGAAAGGGATGCAGCCACCGATCTCAATGTAAATCATTGTGGATGTAAAATGATGCCCTCATTACAATGGATTCTTTCCTTTTCTAGGTACTCTTCACATTAGTGGGAAAGTCATCTCCTTTTTGCCAAGTCAACTTAGATTCCTTAGTGACAGCCAAATTGGCTAACCAATCAGCCACCCCGTTGGCTTCCCTATACACATGGGATATAAACACCTTATCAATAGAGTTAAGAATGGCTCAAGTTTCAACTATGATGTTGGCTATAGTCCATGATGGAGGGTGAGTAAGATTTAAGCAGTTTATGATGTTCATCATGTCTCCTTCCAGCCAGAGCCACTTGACCCCCATATCATGAGCGAGTTTTGTGACCTGAAGAGCCGCACAAGCTTTAGCATAATGATTGGTTTGAGCACCCAAAGGGAGACTAGCAGCCACTATGCTAAGGCCAAAGCAGTTCCTGATGATTCCTCCACTTCTTTCTTATCTTGGGTTCCCTTTAGCAGCACCATCAAAGTTGGCTTTGGTCCAACCAGTTGGGGGCCTGCCCCACGTACAGTTCTATATTTAATCCTGTGTAGCAGCCTGGGACTTTCCTGCAAGATGGTTAGATCTTCCACAATAGAAAAAGTTCTCCTTAACAACATGATTGATTTTTTCAAAGATGATTTTGGGAGGAGAGGAACAATCATGAAAAATGTGATTGTTACGCTCCTTCTAGATTCCCTAGAAAAGATGAGGAAGAATCTAGGTACATAATAACCTGAAATCCTAATTAAATCATGTGAATATATGTTAAACACCACTTAAAATACTATTTCTTGTATATTATACATATAGATAATTTTTTCTACATATTAATCATACAATAATTTTTCCTAAATATTTTAACAATCTATACACCAAAAAATAGAGCTCTCAATCAAATACTATATTGAACATAACTCTCATACTTCTCATCATCAAGTACAATATTGTAGTAGGTGGACATCAATGCACACAACATGTTGATATCAATTACAACACTAAGAACATAAATTATAATAGTTAGCTTCTTACATGTTTTGAAAAGCATAACTCATATCACCAAACATAGTTTAATTTAGAAGAGTTATAACATTTAGTCTAGGCATTTAATTGAACCTAAAAAAATTTTAATGTATTATAGTCGAATTACTATATGCACTTAATATTCAATTTAGAAAAATTACTGTAATATTTAATTTTTTGTTATGATTAATTCAAGTGTGATAAGGCTCAAACCCGATATAAAAGTAACATCAAGTCTACTAGTTAGTAAAAAAGGAATTCACTACAAGTGAACTCAACCAGCTAACTAAAACCAAATAGAAAAATTACTAGTAATAGACAGGAAAAAAAACCAACACACAAACCGGCCAACATCACCTTACATAGGGTGCACGGGAACCCCTTTTTAGTCTTCATTCAAATCCTTTGGCTTTTCTAGGAAAGAAGCCTACTGGAGAGGACACATCATAGTAGAAACATCGGTGAATTCCCATCATTACCTTTGAGTGTCACCTAGATATTTTCATCTCTTTTTCTACACTTAGCAATTTCATCTTCCAACTCCACATGTAATGTGTTAAGGGAAGGCGTATCATTTTCCATCATTGTCTTTATATAAGAACCTAGGTCTAGGAGTTTCATGTTGGTATGAGACTATTTGGCCTTCACATTTACTAGAGCACTAACCATCTCATTTTTCTCCTCTTTAGTCAGAATTTGGGCATTAAGATATTTAATTTGTTCCTCCAAAATCTCCCAATTATTGAGATTTTGATAAAAATCCTCTGCCACACCCCACGTGATATTATCCCCCTTACCATGGGTCAAGTATTCTTCCCTCTTCTCTACCTGTACAATAGCCTCTATATTATTTATATTCTTCCTAGAAACATGAAGTTGCATTAAGAGCCATTTAGTAACTGCATTCTATCTATTATAGAAAATGTACAATTCATCCACCCTTTTGCCAATAGAATCAAGATCATAGTCACCTCCAATTGAGGTATTCTTAGAATGTAAGGGGTGGGTAATGTTCTCAGGGATGAAATGATCACTCAAGGAACCATAAGGAGATAAAGAAAGGGAATAAAGGTTGAGAGAATTGGAGGGGGAATTAGTAGCCATATTTTTTGGAGTCCAATCAGACTCATTTGACCACGAGGAGGAGGATTCCTCCAATATATTCATAATAATTTCCTTGGGATTCACAATTCGAAGATCCTTGCATTTATCTTTTGTAAGAGGTTTAACTCTTATGGACTTGAGTAAAGGAGGGATTCTGGCCATAGTAGGAATAAGGGTAAACTTACGATTATTTAATTCCATATGCAGATACAGGTTAGGTTTGTCCTAGGGGTCAGGGATGAAAGTTGTAGAGGTGAAGAATAAGAACTTGATGAAGGGGCTCACTTCGAAAATATAATAAATGGAAATGAATCCTTCACTAAAGTCACAATCACCAATAATTAGGAAAAATTAAATGATATAACACTCGTCTATTGGTTTCACTAACTCACATATACATGAACACATATATCATCACTTATTTAATTTGCATTCACTTTGTATATTACTAACATACAAATATGTAACATGAAATAGAATCATGACTATCATATACCATCCCATGTGGACAACTAGGTTGACCTAATGTAATTTGGAATAGGAAAAAATGAAGAATTCCTATTGCATACTAAGGAATGAAATATGGACCACCATTGTGGTAAGGAAATTTCTCACAACAATATGCTACACTATCACTGAGAACCTTAGAACCAATGAATAGAATCTATACATTACAATAAAAATACTTGGAATGAAGCACAATGTCCACTTTCACGATAGGACCAAGCCAAAGAGAATGAACCACATTATGTTGCTAGATAAATTGGACCAGTACTGACTCATCTTAAGATAAATATTTACAACACATCATCCAGAACATAGACTACCAGATCACCAAAATGTTAATTCTATATATATGCATAGGATATGTTTACATCAATGAAAACCATTAATGATAACAAAAAAAGATATTATCAGTATCACATTACAACATGATAAATCACTAGAAACTGTATCCTAGTAACACCTACATAATTCATAGGATTATTAGTAGAAGCCCATCATTTGAATTGTAATGTTGTACATATAAAAATTACATATGTTATAATACATGATACCATATAGGAAACCATATAATACCATTATGCAGCTAAGATCTCATCCTAGGCCAAGGAAATAGCCCAAAGACCTTAATTTGCCTCAATAAATTGAATTGAAATCTACACACACGAGACTTGGGCATTATAGGATTAAAATACATAATAAAAAACTATTTCCTATGCTAAAAAACCACTTTAGTTTCAACATAAAATTTTGGTCACCAATGTGGAGGTTATAGTGTTAGGAATGGGAACACTGAGAGGGGGTGGGGGTGAATCAGTGTTCATTATATTCAATCTTTTTACTCTACTCTTTAACCTTATCTTAATGCTTAAGTACTAAAATGAACATTAACATAAACAAGAAACATGAACTAAACACATAACACCAATATGGTTATGGGGAAACCCAAATAGGTAAAATCCCTAGTGGGAATTGACACCCACTAATAATCTACACTAGTGTTTTATGATCGTTGTTAGAAGATCCTTAACCCTGTTACGAGTTGTCTTTACAATGCATTTAGTATAGTGACCTTGTCAAGGGTAGAACCTAGTTAGGAGTCTTTTACAATTAAACTTGTTAGCAGTGGGGACACACTATCCTAGAGCTCATTTCTCAAGTGGTGAAGGCTACAACCTTCTAATCTCAGAAACACACTATATTTTCTGGATGAACTAATGTTGTGACACTGCTTGTCAGATCATTTCCTTTGATGCGTTGATGCTTTGACCTCTTGAAAATATCTAATACATCTTAAAAACTCTTCACACACTTCTTCTCTTCTTGTCTCAACTCTATAACAACTTCCATACTTATTACAAAGGGTGCATCTCATATTTATATGCGCTATCAAAATAATTAACTAGGTCGGCCTATGACCGATTAAATACTATGCTTCCAAGTGAATTGGCTCAAGCATGTTTACAAACAAAATTAATTACATATCTACAACCTAATTACAATAGGTGCATAGCCTTTTCAAAAAAATAGTATAGTCGCTAATCAAATTACCAATAGTCGGTTGTATACACTGTTATGTTCTGGTATTCACTAGATGTACCTCTTCAACTATTTGTATCTTTGTCATATGGTCTCATTTTATCATGTACTCTTAAACTTAGCATGAATACATACATACAAGATTAAATTCAATCGTGCATACCATAAATTGGTCATATGCACGTGCGTTGATTCTCCAAACTACTAGTGCTTTGCTGACTGTCTAGTCTTCTATACTTAGCCAATTTCTGATCTTCTGATGATGTGTGCTGACTCCAAAACACTATATGACTTTGTTTACATAATGAAAACACTATATTAATTCCTATACAATAGTATAGTCAACTTGCCAACAATCTCCCCCTTTGTCATTGATGGAAACAAAGGAATATGGCAAAGTTACTATCTTTCATCTTATATGAAAACTCTAACTTATATCTCCCTTAGTATTATTACTATACATCTTATTTTACATATCTATAAATCCATATTCTATACATACTCCCCCTTTGAAATTAATGACAAAGGTGCTAAAAAATTGAATCTCTACAAGTACTTATAGGGAAAGTACATCCGGATATGCTATCTGCAAATTGTGGATCTCTTGCTTATAGAATGCAATCAGTGCATTGATTGTTTGGAGATGGGTGCATAATGCATAAGTCAGCTTCTCCATCTTCTCCAAATCTAAGCTAGCACCTTGATCATATGTCACCATGGTGGCATCGGTCTCCTTGATATTCTGATTGAGCACATCTAGAGAGGGTGCAAGAGCATTCCTAAGTTGTGTTTTCCTTGCCCTTATTTTGGACATCTCCTTCTCAGCTTTTTCAATCTTGTCTAACTATCCTTGGTAGATATTATTACACATGTTTACATTAATGGAGGGGTCTTCTACTAATTTCCTTACTTGTTCTATCATTTCTTCTTCCTCTTGTATCTTCTTGAAATGATCATTAGTCAGCTTATCTTGATCCATACAATCTGCAATGATCTTCCTGCCATTTGCTACAAACTCTTTTAAGGATGCTTGACCAACCTTGAGTGAACTTATGTCAAGTGAAAAGTTACTGACTAATTCATTGAGCCTCTTCTTCATATACTTCTCTTCTGCAACTAGGGATGCAGATTCTTCCAAGCTAGAAAAGTTCATCTTAAAATTTGAAAGAATTATGCTCACATCATCCACTGAATGAACCTTAGACACTTTCTTGTCTGAAGGTAGCAGGTTGTTAAAGATGTTCATTGACTCAAAAAATAATGGATTCCTCATCACTTGTTTCTCTTTGGCCTTCTCAATAGCTAAGACATTGATCTTGATCAGGTCTTCTTCTCCCCAAGAATTCAGACTAGTGGTGTCTGGTGTCAATCTTGACAACAATGATATAGAAGGAGTGATAGGAGTTCTATCCACTACTTCTTTCTTTACTCTAATTGTCATTTCAATAGATGTCTCATCTTTTGGTTCATTTCCTTTTACATCTTCTTCTCCTTTTTCTGTCTCTGTCTCTTTTTCTTTTTGTGTTTCTTTTTCTATCTCTTTTTCTTCTTCACCTTCTTGTTGTATCTTGGGTGAATTGCCACCGCATAGTGTTTCAACCTCTTGTGTGCTTACAAAGGCATCTTCTAACTTGTCCAAGTCCTTATTTGTGGCCACCATTGCAATCTCAACATTATCAATAATGATAGTATTATCCTTTAGTGACTCTATTTTGGGCGCAAACTTTTCTGCCTCTGAAAGAGTTTCAACTGTAGGCGCTGAATCCTGAGGACCTGTAAATGGTACATTTGTGGTTTTTGACTCCTTGGCTACCTTTTGTTAGAGTAATTATATTTTACACTTATTAATTAAATCACTTCAGTTTAATTAATTAAGTTATTTATTACTCTGTTTACTTAAGCTATCTCTTAGGTGCATTATAATTAATATCTTTATTAATTATAATGTGCAACCTAGCTTTTTTAGGCTTTAGGGTTTTTTTCACCTTTATAGGTTGAACCTTGTAAATCATTTTTCATTAATTTGGATCATAATTTTGCTCTCACATTTTGAGTAACTTCCGAGTTTTTCCTTTTTCTTCTTTCTACTTCTCTCTTGTAACAGGTTATTTGCATGCAGGTATTCTTGGTGCTTTGTGGATTTGTATCTCTCAAATCCTACACCTTTGTGAGTACTTGAGCTCTGGGTGTAGTGGGTGGGTACATGTGTCTATTAAGAAAAACTTTCTCAAAGGCTTTTTCTGTCTCTTTTGTTGTCAACTCAAAATTCTTATCCATTATGTGCAATGTCCTTAACTTTGTTCTTAGGTGCGGCTTCACTAGATCTAGTAATAGTGTTTTCTCTCATAAGGAACACACTGGTAGACTTTCATCTATAATCTTCTCTCTTATCCTAAGATCTTCTTCAATATCTTGTTTCTTCAAGGATTCTAAGATGTTCCAAACATTGTCTGGAATGACTATTTTTAGTTCCAAGAGTGTCCTTTTGAAATTGATCATATGTTTTATGATCATGCCATGAATCTTTGACTTGTAAATCTCATTGTATTTGTCATAAAACTTTCCTATTTGATCCAATCTTCCTTCATCAACAATCCTTGTACTCAACACTTTAAGACTAGGTCTCTGAAACCTACTTCTGGAGGTGCTTGAGTGTTCTTCTTGCTTCTTGTTTCTCATGGGAATGGATGACTAGTGCTGATTTCCTTCTTCCTCTTAGGCATTTCCTTATACTCTAGAGGAGCAGTAAGGTTAATTGTTTCCTTGGGCACAAGAGGGGTATTATCTATTTTACCCTTTGGATCATCAGACTTCTCCACTTTTACCTTCTTCAATTTTGGATCATTAGACTTTGCCTCTACTGCAGATGCACTTTCAATTCCCAAAGCAATATTTTCTTGTCTTGATTTATCTAGGTCTTCTTGAGTTACTCCATGAATTTTTAATATCTCAAAAGTAACCTTGGTTAATTTTCTTTTAGTTGTTGCAATGTTCAAAACAACATCAACTTCTCTTGTTTTCTCTTCATAAGGCCCCCAGCTTGGCTCATTAGGGTCCTTAGGTGCTGATAATAGTACTTGAGCATATGCCTCTATGACTTGTTCATCAACCTCATATCCAAGTTGATGGATCCACTTTGTCCTTGGCTCGACTGCTTCCATACAAGTTACATTACATTCTACCATAAAGAAAATGTTATCTTTGTACTTTTCAACACTACTTTCTGGAATCTTGTATCTCATCTTCATTTTGGCCCTAAATGTCTTCAATTCTAGTGTTATGTAATCCTTTAGTGCACTCTCAGTAGTTTCCTTAAATGATATATGTGGCATTGTAGGCATACTCTTGTCCAAATACAAAACTCACACCTTTCCAAGATTGTGGAAGTACATGTATATGATCAAAGACCCAAACTTGAATATTTTGGTCTTGTCATGTTTAATGGATTTGATGTTGTTTATCAGTTGTGCGTGCAGAATCTCGCACAGATTAAACTCTCCATTTTCTCTCACAAGTCTTATTGCTGCAAGAATTGTGGCTGCTGACACACTATTCACTCTATTGGTGTGTTGAAACATATATCCTAGTATCATAGACATCAATTTGATGTCTTTCTCCTCTATAGGCTCAATGGTCAATCTATGCCTATCACTTCTTGACCTGCATGACTATTCTACAAGTTTTCTTACATCCTTTCCCACTAGAAGAATGATGCTTTTCCTTGAGAGGCCTTTCATTTCATGTATTAGGTCTCCTATTATTCTAACTAGCACTTCACCTATCTAGAATAGGTCATCATGAATCCTGCTAAGTAGAATCTTTATCCATTCAAACTCATAGAACTCATATGTCATAGCATATTCAATTATACGATGGTTTTCAAACTATGCATACTCATCCAAGAAGGTTTTATCTAGTTTCATCATGGTTTCTAAGTACGCTCTTATCATGTCAAGTCCTACTGGTTCCTTCTTGCAGTAAATATATGCTCGGATGTCTTCTACATGGATAACACCCATAGGAGTGTGGGAGAATGCCCCCCCTAGGTCATCCAATGTAGATTTGAATAGGTGCCTCTTAAATACATATCTTTTCTTCTCCATAACATCAAATACAATAGGATTAGCTATCACTTACTTGTATATCACTTTCCTAATGGTTTCGACAAGCTTCTGAATTGACGCAATGGATTAGGGCTTCCACAACCAATTAAACACACTGCTTCGTTGGTGAATCAATCTGCAATCCTTAACAATCAATTGCTAGGGCTTATGTGCTCTTCAATCACTCTGAAATTGAATGCAATAAGTGATCTACAAGATTCTCTATACTTTAAAGTAAAAATTCTACCATTAATGCTTGCCATGTAAACCAGACTTTCACTGAAAATCTCTAACTTTCATTCTACAATCAATCAGCTAGTGCACTCTTGCACAAAGGTTCTGCTAGTCTCCAAAAGGTTAAATCCAAAGGTGCATACTGTGAGGGTGAGTATACTGGCCACATAGGGGTTTAGAGCTAAATTAGCTCCCCCTATGACCCTGAGGGCCATTCATCTAGATGGAGAGGGTGCATCCACTGCAGATGCATCCAATACATACTCATCAGCCTTATCCTTCTTTGTCTCTAACCAAATCAAGCTCACATCTTCTGAAGCTTTCACAAACTTGACTTCTCCTTCGATATCCAATATTGATTCTTCTAGCTTTTTAGGGCTTTCCTGACTTTGCATTCTTGATCTACAGAACTTAGAGATGTGTCCAACCTTGTTACATGAGTGACAAATAATTGGAGGACTTATATTCCTTGACGCATTGACATGGGTTAGCATTTTACACTATCTAGTTGAGTGAAAATTATAGTTACATATCTGACATGTAACATTCTGCGAACTTCTTGCATTTGTTTGATTCAGATTTCTCTGATTATTTTGAGTCTTATTCTTCTGACTTGTTCTGCAATTCATAGCTCTATGACCAAATTTGTTGCAAGAATAACAGTAACCATTGAAAGGTCTTACCTCTTTACAATTCCTTTCTATATGTCCATTCTTGTTACATGCATAACAAGTTTGGTCTACTAGCTTGCGCTCATTCATAGATGGTTCAATACTATTTTTAGTCTGATTTCTAGTCTCCTTAGCATCTGTGGTGTCTTCTGGTGCTTTCATTCTTGCTTGCATGTAGTCAATCTGATTTTGTGTTTCATTGAATCCACTTTTGCTGGTATCTCCTTTAGCTTCCAAGCATACATCTATAATTCCATTAGATCCTTTCTTGTGTGTAATTTATCAATGTGATTCTTAGCCTCTTTCAATTCAGATTCCAAGATTTCTTTATTGTTTCTTAGCTCCAAGATTTCCATGTTTTCTTGCTTCAATTTTTCATTCAATTGAAGATTCTCTTTGATTTGTTCATCATAGACTTCTTGATTGTTAGTTAGCTTGTCATCCAATTCTTCAATCTGATCTTTCAGATATGTGTCCTCTTCATTTATCTTTTTGACCATGATCCCTAAATCACTAGTAGAACATTCCTTTAAATCTTTCCATAGTCTTTTGATGACTACTTAAGCATCACTGACTTTTTCTTTTAGCTCTTCAATTTCTTTTTCAGATTTGTCTAGGTCTTCAAGACCAGGTTCAAGATTTCTTTTTAGATGTTTCATTTATGTCTTGTCCATGATCTCCTCAAGTGATTAAACTTCTTTGCTAAGGACCAGAGCTCTGATACCAATTGTTAGGAATGGGAACACTAAGAGGGGGGGGGGGTGAATTAGTGTTCACTATATTCAATCTTTTTGCTTTACTCTTTAACCTTATCTTAATGCTTAAGTATTGAAATGAACATTAACATAAACAAGAAACATGAACTCAACACATAACACCAATATGGTTATAGGGAAACCCAAATAGGTCAAAACCCTAGTGGGAATAAACACCCACTAATAATCTGCACTAGTGTTTTATGATCCTTGTTAGAAGATCCTTAACCCTGTTAGGAGTTGTCTTTACAATGCATTTGGTATAGTGACCTTGTCAAGGGTCAGACCCTATTAGGATTCTTTTACAATTAACCCTATTAGGGGTGGGGACACACTATCCTAGAGCTCGCTGCTCAAGTGGTGAATTCTACAACCTTTTGATTTTAGATACACACTATATCTACTGGATGAACTAGTGTTGTGACATTGCTTGTCAGATCAGTTCCTTTGATGCACTGATGCTTTGACCTCTTGCAAAGCTCTAATACATCTTAACAAATCTTTTCACACTTCTTCTTTTCCTGTCTCAACTCTATAACAACTTCCATACTTATTACAAAGGGCGTATCTCATATTTATATGTGCTACCAAAACAATTAACTAGGTCGGCCTATAACTGATTACATAAAATGCTTCCAAGTGAATTGGCTCAAGAGTGTTTGCAAAAAAATTTAATTAAATGTCTACAACCTAATTAAAATAGGTGCATAGCCTTTACAAAATAATATTATAGTTGCTAATCAAATTACCAACAGTCGGCTGTATACACTGTTCTATTCTGGTATTAACTGGATGTACCTCTTCAACCATCTGTATCTTTGTCACATGGTCTCATCTGATCATTCACTCATAGACTTAGCATGAATACATACATACAAGCTTAACTTCAAGGGTGCATACCATAACTTGGTCATGCGCACGTGCGCTGATGCTCTAAACTACTAGTGCTTAGCTAACTGTCCAGTCTTCTGTACTTAGCCAATTTTTGATCTTCTGATGATGTGTGCTGACTCCAAAACACTATATGACTTGGTTGCCATAATGAAAACACTATATTAAGTCATATACAATAGTATAGTCAACTTTCCAACATATAGGCTATAGTTGAAAGGAATAGAAAAGAACAAGGAATAATGTTGATTAGGTCCCGATGATCTAAATTTAAAGTATCTAATCTATATTTTAGTGAACTAATTATGTGTTTGAACCTATAGACATAAAGAATATAAATATCTCCTTTCTTGTGTTGAAGAATTTTTTATTGGTTATCATACTCTCCTCTATCGAATCTACTTCTCTATAACAAAAAAGATACACATATGTGTTGGCATTAAGCAGAATTGCCACTAGTGACAACACTTATTTGCATTCTCAGTGCAAACCGAGTAGAACAGTGCAAACCGAGCAAAACAATGCAAACCGAGCAGAACAGTACAAACTGAGCAAAATAGTGCAAATTGAGCATAACAGTGCAAACCGAGTAGAACAGTGCAAACTGAGCAGAATAGTGCAAACCGAGCATAACAGTGCAAATTGAGCAGAATAGTGCAAACCGAGCAGAACAGTGCAAACTGACCAGAACAGTGAAAACCGAGCAAGACAGTGCAAACCGAGCAGGACAGTGTAAACCGAGTAACATTATGTCTACCAAGTCACCAGTATTTACCGAGTTCAAAACCTACCGAGTGGTTAGTATGAACCGTGCCTTCACTTCTACCGAGTGCATGACGATGCCGAGTAATGCAGTGGACGCCGAGTATTATAAAGTCACCAAGTTAGTTTGCAGGAACCGTGTAACCATACTTGGGCTGACTTAGTGGCACTTATGTTTATTTGTCAAGCCGACTTTGTAATTGTAATTAATTGTTTAGACTTGTATATAAACAATGTTGTAAAGATGTCAAGATGTAATTATGAGTATGTATGTGAATAAAAAGAAAAGGCAGAGATAAGTGAATTACAAAGGGCTACAGTAGTATAGGGAATAGTAAAGACAAATTCATCATAGAAGGTGATCAGTACATTCAGCGAATCTCAATCAGCAATCCAGTTGAAAAGCAAGAGATCTACTGTTTCATCCTAACAGGTGAATCAGTACTAAAATCCTTTAACCGGGTAGACTTAACAGTCTGTTGTAAAATCTCTTTACCGAGTGCATACTTCATTGTATGTTTGTAAATCCTTTAACAAGGTGGATTTAGCAATCCTTATTGCTCCTAACAGGGCAGATCATCAAAAGTGATCAAATTGTAAGCCTTAACCGGCCAACTTTATTCTACAGTACTAAAGCTTTGTGGGTTTCATCCCCACCCCAGTTTTACTTTCTTTTTGGAAGGTTTCTGGGTAACCAAATCTATGTGTCATTGTTGTGAATGCTTTTAAGTTTCATGCTTTCTATATGCATAAAAAAAAAGTGAACTATATGCTAATACATCTGTAATTGTAAGAAAATTTGAAGTTACTGATTCACCCCTCCCCTCTCAGTAACTCGGTTAATCCCTGAATATTTCCAACAATTGGTATCAGAGCTTTGTTGGTTCTCGAGATAAAGCTTAACTAGCTTGAGCAAAGATCCAGGATAATGGAGGTATTCAAACTAAACAAGGTGATTGAAAATGAAAAGCTAGATCTGGAAATGGCCATAGCTAAACTAAAGGAAGCAAAAGAAAATCTTTCCCAATCCCTAAGAAGAAGGAAGGAACTTGCAAATTAGATGAATGATCAGAATTACATTGAAGAAAAGGTTAAAGATTTTTTTCCCTCAAATAGCTCAGATGAAGCAAACAATGCTGTCAAAGAACTCCTAGAAAAGAATGGGTCTTTGCAGGAAGAAGTGAGAAAATTAAAAAGAGAACAAGAGCTACACTCAACAAGATTTTGTGAGATCTTAGAACAAAGAAACAAGTTGAAAGATGAATTAGATGGAAGGAACAATGAAGTTTAAAATAAAACCCTTCAGCTAGAAAACCTAATTGATCAGATCTCCCATACAAATGAGGAAATTCTGAATCTAAGATCAGAAATAGAAAACACAAGAGAAGAACTAAGATCTGAAAAGGAAATCAATCTAAGATTGGTGGATGACCTAAACGCTGAAAAAAAAATCAATGAAGGAATGCTGAAAAGCCAAGAAGACTTGAATCAGCTGTATGAGCGAAATCTGCATAGGCAGAAAGGAAAAGTAGGACTTGGATACAAAGGAGAAGGTGAATCTTCTAAGCAAGGTACTCAAAGAAATCAAAAACCTACTTGTAATCATTGTGGTAAAATAGGACATACTTCAAATAAATGTTGGAACAACGAAAAAGCAGAATTCAATGGAAAATGCTACAACTGCAATCAACATGGTCACAAAGAAAATGAATGCAGGGAAAAACCAAGATTCAGAGGTAATTGTCACAAGTGCAACAAACAAGGTCACAAAGCATCCGAGTGCAGATCCAAGACATTCAATCCAGCAGAACAAATTATGAAAGCAATGTTTGGATGGGACTACAACACCTGGTGTAGATGTCATTACTATGGAGAATATGGACACATTGGCATGAACTGCATAAAACATCATCTAAGGAAAAGAGATACTACCGTAAGATGCTTCAAATGCACTAAACTCGGTCACATAGCCAGAAACTGCATGAATGCTAGTGAAGTTGAAGATGGAAAGAAGAATGAAGCAACTAAGGTCAGGAAACAAGTGAGACAAAAGTGGATTCCTAAATCTACTGAGCAAACTAGTCCAAGTAATGGAATGGGTGGCTCTACCGACTCAAACTAAATTTCCAAGAAAGCACTGGAATTGTATTCTCCTAGACAAACTTCAAGCAGTTCCAGAACCAAATTAAAAGAAAGATCTAAATCAGCATACAAGATGCAGTAAGATCACAGGAAGGTCGGTACCAGTCTTTACCGAACAAGGTCGATATTAGTCTTTACCGAGTGAGGTCAGAGCAATATGAATTCTCGAGTTCACCGAGTTACGAAGTCTTCACCGAGCAATTAATTTTTAGTGGGTGACAGTCTATTGGAATTCATACCCTAATTTGTACTGAGCATTAATGACAGAGTTGTAAACAAAAGGCAAGAAATTGAACTCATTTCTCACCGCAAATTTTAGCACTTTGAGAGCAGAAAACTTCAAGAGCAATCCAGCGACTCAAATACCTTTTGCGAAAAGAATTTTTTGTGAGCTACCATGGCATCATCCAGCACCCCAGTGAAGAAAGGATCCAAAATGTTAGTCCAAGGGGAATGGAAAGCACCAGATTTCAAGATCGTGCCTGCAATTACAGTAGCCCTAGACCCGAACGGAGCTCAGTCTCAGATTCCTCCTAAGGTACTACTTATTAACGATATTCACAATCATTTCAACTGTGCAATTCATGAAATGGGAAACCTAGAACTAGATACTATGCGTGAAGAACTGTGTGTGGATGGTACTCTAAAACCTGAGCACAAACATCTGGAAGATAAGGGATTAGTTCACATTGCACATTTGCCTCAAAACTTTCAGGATAAATGGGTTAGATACATTCTCAGCCGTATACATGATGGCAAGATTTGGCTTGAGCAACCCATAGAGATCACCAAGAAGATGATTCATCAAATCACCGGTCTTCCCATGTTGAACAAAGCAAAAACTACCAAAACCCTAGGTTGGTCGGAACTGGAAGAAAACCCTAGCCGAGTGGGACGGTAGAGGCATGAAAGTTAGCAGCATTACCGATGCTGAACTAAAGTTTGGTACACACATTATTTCCCATAAGATATACAGTTCAAGTCGACAGAATAGTGTCTCCTGTGAAGCTATTGACCTAGCATACAAAGTGGTCAAGAACAACTTATCATTTGACCTTGCAGATTTATTGTTAAAATAGTTTAACAAGAACATGGAAAGCATTCAAACTTCCAAAAACAATCCATGTAAGTTTGGATCCCTATGGGTCTGTTTATTCTTCTATGTTCAAAAATTCTTCCCTTCCAAAGGAAAAGTTGTATGGAGAAAAGATGTGCTAGCACTTTATGAGATAAATGAATACATCTCAGAAATGGGTGAAAATTTTGAAAGTATAATGGACAGTTATTTTGAGTCTTTCAAAGAGAAGATGAATGACAGATTTTGAATTCCACAGAAGTTGGTGGAGGATTACAAGGATGACATTTGTTTCATGGTAGACTGTGACAATGTATATATTCAAGCAGCTAAACCGAGGATTGTATATGTAAAACCTCTTCCTTATGAGGTAAATATTGATGAAACCAAGAATATCATTGAAGCCCTTCTTAATCAGCCTGTTAATCCCAAAGCTCCATACTTTGGAACATATGATGAAGCAAAGGTGAGAATTGAATTAAGCATAAAACTTCCACAGGCGGTAAACAAAGGAAAGAAGAGGATAGCCAAAATGCCAATGCTAACCGAGGACAAAGGAGATAACGATGAAGAAGAAGAGGAAAAGGATGAGAAAATAGAGGAACCAGAACCTGCAAAGAAGAAAGGAAAGGTTTTTATCACTAAGGCACCTAAGTCTCCCACTGCTGTATTTACAAGGAGAAGTGCAAGAGGTAAGGAAGATAAAGATAAGGCAGACAAAGATATAGTATTCAAAAGGCCTCCTCTAAACTTTCAAGAGAGGATCAAACTTTTTAGAGACGGATCAGGATCTGGAGTAAGTAACATAAAATCTTTTAAATATGAAACCAGATCAGAAACAGAACAGAAGGAAATAGAAGATGCTGTTATTGAAAAGATGGGACAGTGGAAATACTCTCCTGATGAAATAGCCCCACAGGTTCCAGCAGTCTTATTAAATCCAATAAAAATGAGGTGGAGCAATGCAAAGCAAACTGTGATAGACATATTTGATCAAACCCTGAGACAGTTAATGCCGAGCTTGAAAAATGATGAAGTAAAGAAGGCATTAAAGGAAAATGAAAGTAAGATGACACTAAGGTTCAATACTTGTTTGATTCTGATCAACAATATTGAATCGGTTGTGAAGGCTGCAAATGCCACATGGAAGAACATATATCATCTTCACCAACCGAGTATTGAAACAGTAATAATAAAAGATATTGAAGATGACAGTGATGAACAAGAAGAAGCCACTGAGGTAGATGATACTGTGAGGATAGCAGCAGAAGTCATTGCATCACTTCCTACCTCTCTAGTAAAAGTTTCTACATCTAGCCCGGAGACACCTTCAAGCATGATTGTGACAACTTCAACTTTTGTCCAATCACCTATAGCAACAACAGAAGCAACCACCATTTCTTCTACCGAGTTGCAGTCTCCCATTTCATCAAGTTTTCCAGCAGTAAGTATTCTAATTTTTGATTCTACAAGTGTAAATATTTTAAGTTCTCCAGTAGACAGTGTGCCAGTCTCTATAGCCAGTCCAACTATGTCTATTGTCACTACTACTAAGGCATTAAGTACAGATAAGCCTAAGGCTCTACCGAGTATAAAATTTTTGGGTAAGAATATAGTAGAGGATATAGACCTAGATGAAGAAATAGAGATTCCAACATTAGATTTTGCAAATCTATCAGCGGACCAAATGCAAAATATAGGTGAAATCCTCCAAAGGAAAGCAAAGCAAAAGAAGCTTAAAGAGGAGACAAACAAGGAATATCAAATCATTAAAGATGCTAAAGACATTTTGTCTGATGCATTAGGTATTAAAGTAGACTCCTCTCAACATGTTTTTCTACAATTAGCTGAAGCAGTAAATAAATACAATGAGGATTCATCTGGGACAAAAAAGTTAGTTGAAAGAGCCGAGAAGAGATTCAACAATAAAGTGCTTGAGCACATTGCTCAGCACAGCTATTAATCAAGTGGAATTGTCTTCAGATTTGTCAAATATTGAATCCACCTATTCGAATGTCACCTCTCTTTTGGCTAGACTGTGCAATATTGCCGAGTTCACAAAGGATGTTAAGGATAAAATGAATAAAATGGATGAGGATATGAAGATTAGCATACAGAAGTTGCAACTTGAACCAAGTTCAAGCTCTGCTCATCACATGAAAGTCTCATACCTATCAAATATGTAGTCAGATCTACTAAAAGAAGACACAAGGATCCGGTCCACACTGCTAGACATCCAGAACATGATCCTTCCCATCATGAATACAATGTATAAGCACATTGAACATTCCAAAACATTGATTCATGACAATCAGTTCTCTATAGCAGATCACATGATTGAACTCTCTGCAGAAGTCCAAATTGCAATCCAAACATGCAAGATTCTACAAGAAAATTGGGACAAAACCCTGGCACTAATCATGAAGGTACATTCTGATTTTCTATCAAATTTTGGATTCTCTCTGTAAATAACTTGTATATACACCTTTGGCATTATCGTCAAAAAGGGGGAGATATGTATAGAAGGAGATATGTATAGAAGGAGATTTGTATAGAAGGAGATTTGTATAGAAGAAAAAGTTAGCACATTGAAAGGGGGAGATAATGTATAAAGCTCTATGACAAAAAATTTTTAAAAAAAAAATCAATAAGTGTATATAAGTTTTGAGCAATAAGTGTTTTTGTCACTAATGCCAAAGGGGGAGATTGTTGGCATTAAGGAGAATTGCCACTAGTGACAACACTTATTTGCATTCTCAGTGCAAACCAAGCAGAACAGTGCAAACTGAGAAAAACAGTGCAAACCAAGCAAAACAGTGCAAACCGAGCAAAATAGTGCAAACCAAGCAGAACAGTGCAAACCGAGCAGAACAGTGCAAACTGAGCAGAACAGTGCAAACCGAGCAGAACAGTGCAAACCGAGCAGAACAGTGCAAACCAAGTAGGACAGTGTAAACTGAGTAACATTATGTCTACCGAGTCACCAGTATTTACCGAGTTCAAAACCTACCGAGTGGTTAGTATGAACCGTGCCTTCACTTCTACCGAGTGCATGATGATGCCGAGTAATACAGTGGACGCCGAGTATCAGAAAGTCATCGAGTTAGTTTGCAGGAACCGTGTAACCATACTTGGGCCAACTTAGTGGCACTTATGTTTATTTGTCAAGCCGACTTTGTAATTGTAATTAGTTTTTTAGACTTGTATATAAACAATGTTGTAAAGATGTCAAGATGTAATTATGAGTATGTATGTGAATAAAAAGAAAAGGCAGAGATAAGCGAATTACAAAGGGCTACAGCAGTATAGGGAACAGCAAAGACAAATTCATCACAGAAGGTGATCAGTACATTCAGCGAATCTCAATCAGCAATCTAGTTGCAAAGCAAGATATCTACTGTTTCATCCTAACAGGTGAATCAGTACTAAAATCCTTTAACCAGGTAGACTTAATAGTCTATTGTAAAATCTCTTTACCGAGTGCATACTTCATTGTATGTTTGTAAATCCTTTAACAAGGTGGATTTAGCAATCATTATTGCTCCTAACAGGGCAGATCATCAGAAGTGATCAAATTGTAAGCCTTAACCGGCCAACTTTATTCTGCAGTACTAAAGCTTTGTGGGTTTCATCCCCACCCCAGTTTTACTTTCTTTTTGGAAGGTTTCTGGGTAACCAAATCTATGTGTCATTGTTGTGAATGCTTTTAAGTTTCATGCTTTCTATATGCATAAAGAAAAAGTGAACTATATGCTAATACATCTGTAATTGTAAGAAAATTTGAAGTTACTGGTTCACCCCTCCCCTCTCAGTAACTCGGTTAATCCCTGAATATTTCCAACAATATGATGATCCAGTAGCTTCATAAGTAGCATTTTTCTATTTTATTACATTATTTTATGTTTTATGGTACTGTAGGATGTATTTAACAAATAAAGTACACATTCATGTGAAGAAAATGATCCTTGGATGTTATAAATAAAAATATAATAAAATATAGAAGTTGTCATGTTATTGCTAGAGACTTGAGTTTTTCAGAAAGTGATTATCTTTTCTATAATTATATCTTCTTTGGCTCAATTTAATGCTTTGAGATAGAAAAATAAAGACTAAATATAGAATTTTAATATAACAAAAAAATATGGGATACTCTAATGGGTATTTAGGTGGAAAACACATGGCTACCCGTAAAATAGTAAGCCAAGCTTCATGATGTAACAACCTAGTATTTTAGTGGTCTGCTGGTAGGCTGTTTTACAACCCAGTTTATTTTTGGTGGACTTAATGTCTAATCTTTCTTTGTTATTTTGTATTTAGTTTTGGGTCCCCCCAAAACATGTTTTTACCAATAATAAAAAATAACCTAGTATTTTAGGGTCAGTTGTTTAAGTAAATTCTCTTAGATTAATAAAAAAGAGTTTTTTAAAGTCCTATTCAATTTTTATAATTAGCATTTTAATAATGTTAAACATATTTTTTCATTTATATGTACTATATTTGACATGAAACAACAAAATTAGAATTTTTCTCTATTTTCAAATAAAATGCATTATTTTCTAGTTCCCAAGCTTTTGTCAGGGTTTTCCTTTAAACCCAAGTGATTGAATATCATTTATAATACTATGGTGTTGTCTTAAAGTGTGTAAAGATATGTACAACTACCAAGATTGCATTATAAATAGATGATATGATCTATAATAATTGAGCAACCAAATATGTCACAAAAACATGAGACTACATGGAATAATATAATCAAAAGCCATGAAAGGAACACAAAAAATTACATTAAAAGTAAATAGTATTTGTAGTTCCTTTGGTTTGAAATTTGAGGATTTCCAAATATGCTATAATGTTTACGCTAGTGACATGCAAAGTGTCAAAAAGGCATTCATCGTGCCTATCTATGAACCATATCACTTTACGAGACTTTATTATTATTTTTATTTGATATATAATAAAAGAAAATTGAAAGAAAAAACAAAATTAGTAAGGGCATTATATGACTCAAGAAAATACAAGTAGACTTTTATTTAAAAACTTTCTAAAAGTATACAAATTTTACCTATAACAATCTATGTATGATACTCCAAAATATATATGTTGAGAGTAGAAATGTTCAGTACCAAATAAGGAATTTAAAATACCCAAGTATCTCACTTGGCTAACTAATAAATGATAAGCTACCAGTCTTTACAAAGATTCATCTAACTCCTGCTTCTCATCTAGAGTAACATCTTTTGAATACAATTGTGACAGGCGACTTTTAATTATATATATAAAAAGCATAGAATCCTATCTTTATACTTGAAATAATAACATTGTTACAAAGTCCAAATTCATTTGCATCTAGTATTCCTAATACTTTGCTAAGGAAAACATTGAATTTTGTGAAATATTAGGTGATCAACTCATTTATTTCCACATTGACATGAATTTGTTCCTAGGAAAGCCTACCTTTGTTGCTTAATATTTATATCAATATAATATCAAATTCTTTTCACACTATTGGTGTTTAATAAATGCTAAATAGTTTATGTATCAATAGAAATAGTAGATTATGTAGAAGTGGAACCTAGGGGAAATGAATACTTCCCAAATCTTGACTTCACATCTCCAAACAATAATATATGGAGTTATGTTTTAAATGACAATTATTATGAAATGTAATTATATTTCTAACACTTCATAACCTAAGAACATGGAATAATAATTGAAACAACGAAGAGGCTAAATGTAATTTAAAGAGAAATAAAAATTCTCTGATAATATATTAAATTAAATATTTTTATTTGATAATCTATTCATTCCATCAATGTCTCTTAAATAGGCATTACAAAAAGTGCACAGTTACATAACCGCTGAAACTAAGTTGTAGTTTTTATTAATTAATATAAACCTAATAACCTAAATTAATTTAAAACTCCAACATTCCCCGTCTTATTACATTAATTTTAACAAGAGTGGAAGTTACAAGGTTTTTAAATCCAACCCTCTAGAGACTTTGATGAAGATCCTTCACCAATCCATCTTTCTTGCTCAAGGAAGACTAAACTGACTGCATCAGTGGATCTTTTGACCAAAAAATTTGAAGTTGTCTGCATAACATGAGTGTTCAGACCTCTTTTGTACAATGAGACATATTTCCTCTTAAACTACACATCTCCTTCGAGTCTTTCTAATGCCTCCTCCAATGTTGCACTTGAAACATCTTTACTTCAAAAGTCCACATCTCCTCTAAGAGTGGCTATTGCATCCTCAAGTGTTGTCGAAACTATCATCACCGATATGTCTTCACATGAGACACATTTCCTTCAAAAGTCGACATCTCCTATGAGTGTATCAAATACCTCCTCAAGCTCTTTACAAACCATATTGAAATCTTGTCCCCCATCACTCCTTAAAGGGACAATCATGATGACAAGCCTCCTCTTCTCTTCAGGGACACAAATATGTCAAGCCCTCTCTTTTCTTTAGGGATGATTATGCCAAGCCCCATCTTTTTAGTTACACAAATAGATTTATTCTCATGCAATCAATCATTGCTAAGAGATAAGGTAGCTTGGGATGATGGAAAAGCTCCCTCTTTCATTTCCTCCAGCCTTTTTTATATCATGTTAGCCTATATTTGTCTAATGCCATATTAATATCTTTGAATGACAATGTTGACAACAATTAAGAATGGATCAAATACCACTATTGGCTATGAATAAAACATCATCTTTATTAAAATACTCATATACAGGGTTGTCAAATTTAAAAAATAATGCACAATTAAAATATTTAATCTTATCTCTATAAAATACTCCAATAATAAATGATACGACTATTGGGGGTTCCCCTTGATCTTAAACTTGTAGATTTATACTTTGATGGATAACTTTAATATAACTTTGACTCTATCACCACTCCAAAGTCTACAAGGAAGAGGGCCAATTAACAAGGATCAACAATGAGATCCTCCTACACTTTGAGCCTTAATACTCAGGCGGGTGTACCCTTGACTCACTTCTCTGGAATCTCAAAACAATATACAACTATACCACTTACTAATTCATTGAAAGATTTTATCATTTAAATTGTGTGTGTGGTTGATGACAATGAAATCCCTCCAAAGGATGGACCAGTACCTTAACCTAGGGCAAAGAGTCATCCAATTACATACATCAACTGAAGATCTTAATTCAAACACTCCTGGGCTCAGGATAAGTGCTTTGCCTATTACACCTCTCCCTCAAACACAAGGACATCAGATTCTTATCTGGTTGTAAACTCACTGAACTCACCTAAAAGACTTTAATCCTAACTTTGTTAGGAACTCAAAGATGACTTCACAATACTCTTTGTTTACCATATGCTAATACACTTTGTGACAATAACATATATGTGCTCAGAACTGAAACAACAAGACATACACAAATGCAATATTAGAACTCAATAGTATTCTCATTAACATATTCAGGATCAATATACAATCAGAGCAATAGAAAGATAGGAAGAAAACCCAAAATCTAGCTCCTCTTTTAGTATAATACCATCAACAACCAGGGACCAAAAAGAAAGTTTTGGAACCCTTTCAAAATAAAAAAAGCTACAATATATACCCCCTAGTCATCTTGGAAACCCAAAATAGGTTGCAACAAGCTACAGATGACTAAGGTTAGGGTTTCAACCACCCAACCCACTGAAAATAGTCAAAAATTTTAAAAATAGGGGAAGAAACCCAAGCAACTAGGAGAAAACAAATCTCGAAGTGATCCTCAATCATGACAAATTCACTGAGAAGGTACTGAGAACCATGAAAATGCTAAAATGTCAACCTGTTCGGCCACCTGCAACACGCCTCGAGCACAAAGAACATGGTACAGACCCCTGCAGACAATCAAGGAACACCCTGGACCACACTGTAATAGCAAGTGCCACCAAACAAATCAAATCCAGTCATGAAAGCATTCAATTCTGGTCCTTTCTCTCACTGAGAAACCCTCAAAAATTTGAATTTGAAATTAAACGGCTAGTTTCACAATGCCAGCAGCGAATCAGCAGTCAATATTTAAATCTAAGCTATCTTTAAGTCGTGACCATCAGATCCCTCTATTTTGTGGGCTTTAAGTCCTAACTCAACTGCTACCCTTGAGTTTACTCCTAGCGACTATGCAACAAGGCTTTTTCCTGTTCACCAAATGAAATACTAACTCACCGCTTAACTCTGTGAACTGGCGAACAAAGGAAAACAAACTTACCCCGGTTGCATTTGGCGAACTGGCGACAAAAGGTTTTTGCCAGTTCACAGAACATTTTAAGTCACTGCCAAAATACTTAGAGATCACACGACCTTCCTTCGCTGAATCACTAGACCTTTTAGAACACTGCAAATTCTCCCTGTGAATGAACAAACCACTTTGAACTTTTGTCAGGCCGCTAAGAATTTTGTCAAAACCTCTAAGCCTCAGACCTCCGCCTGGGTTTGCATTGTGCCACTTGTCACTACATAATTCACTGTCACTGCTTGATCACCACTGACACAGGACCCACTTGTTGTAAGCCTTCAAATCAAATGGTGGCCACAAGATCTCATGGCTCTGACACCATCCATGAGAACTTACGCTGACTATGGATCTTGTCCTCATCACTGACCTTTCTAAAAATGACCCCACCCTGCTGATTCCTCACGTCAACCAATAGAATTTGAAAAACTCTACACCACTTGGAAAATGGTCCCACTGCATTGTCATCCTTTCCTCCAATGAAAATCATTCACGTCAACTCCAAATGTCAGAGAACCCACTTACGTCAATCACCTAAGGAAAAGTAAAATCGATGGCTATCTGAAGATCTCATGCGTATGACACATTCCTTAAGAACTTACACCCATCGTCAATTCTTTGTAGATGTCAGGACCCTCTAACAAGCTTGGAAACTAGGTCCCACTGACAACTACCAATGCATTACCTCGTGGACCAACCAAAAACTGCCAACTGTGCTTATGTGGTAGTGGACCTGCCTGCAATGAAAGGTTACGTCATGAAAAGGAATCAACGACCGTCACAAAAGTGCAAGCCTCTGAAAAAACCCTTGCACTTTCATGACAACTATTGGATCAAGATGGTTTCAAAAGGCCGGGCCTAGGAAATATTAAGCCAGAGCATTAGGAAAAATTAACGCAGGGACTTAGGAAGAATTAAATCACTAGTACTTAGGAAATATTAAAGCCCGTCAAATGCTAGAGACTTAGGAAAAATTAACAGCTGACCCCGCAAGGTGAAAAAATATTAAAGCACATGTGAATTAGGACCTTTAAGTGACCCAAAAAGGTAACTTGAAATTAGAACAGGGCCAGGGCAATACAAAGGGTTTTTCAAAGTAACGACTAGTTTTTTAAAAATTTGAACTAGGGCTTGAGCCAGAGGCATAAAAACAACTACATAGACCAGAGGAAAAGGGCTAGAGCCATGAAAATTCTTAAGGAGCTAATAGTGGCTCTGTCTAGTGATGTATGCCTCCTGTAGGCATAGCAAGGACTTAGAATCACTGGTTAAAGCAGACCATCCCACTGGAAAACTGACAATAGAGAGCAACAAGACCAAAACCCTACAGACGAGGACAAAATAGGACAGGGGCAAGAAACTATTTATAGAATTTACAAAATGTACAGACATAACTACTGTTCATGGAAATAAAATACCTTCAATTTAAGTATTTCTTCAAGAATTGTCCATGAACTGGCAATTCCTGAACTTCACCATTCAATTCCTTGACAATGTATGAATCTCGGCCCCATTTCTCATGAATTTGATATGGCCCTAGCCAGATGGGATCAAATTTACCATGTTTTCTTTTATCCTCCAATCTAGCATTCCAAATTAACCCCAAATCACTAGGCTCAAATCTTCTTTCAACAGTCTTCTTTTCATAAAAATTCATAACCTGTAACTGCAATTTGGCATTTCTTGCAACTGATTCTCTTCTAGTCTCATCCAACCTAATGAGATCCACAATTCTCAACTATATTTCATCATCTATGTCATCATCATATAATTTCACAAATCTATACATTTCCAATAAGTTATTTTGAAGCATCCTTGCATGTATTCCGTATACTAGGTCAAATGGTGCACAACTAATTGCCCTCTTCATAGTCACCCTATCAGCCCATAGAGCTAATGGAAATTTTGAATTTCATGCCTTCTTATTCTTCTCAAGAATCATCTTTAGGATCTTAATCAAACTCTTATTAGTAGATTTTGCCTGACCATTTCCTTGTGGATGATAAGGTGAGGAATAAGAAACCTGAATTCCTAAACCTTTGCAAAAGTCTTTATATTCAGCAGACCTGAAGCACATGGCATTATCACTTACTATTCTCTTAGGGAAACCAAACCTTGTAACAATATTGTTCAATAGAAAATCAGTTACCACCTTGCCAGTTGAATTTCTTGTAGGTATAGCCTCTACCCACTTTGTAAAGTAATCAGTAGCAACTAAGATCCATGAGTGTCCTCCACTTGACTTTTTTGGTATCTCCCCTATGAAATCAATTCCCCATTATTTGAAAGGAGCTTGTACTTCTACTGGATTTAATGGCACATTACCTAAAAATTTAAGCTTACCAGAGAACCTTTGACAAGCATCACACCTCCTCACCAACTGTTCTGCATCCTTGAAGATTGTGGGCCACCAGAATCCTACTCTCAATATCTTATGAAAAGTTGTTTTACCCATATAATGCCCACCACAAACTCCCTCATGCATTTATTTTAACAACTTGTTAGCCTGATCCTCATCAACACACTTCAAAAGTATGCAATCTAAATTCTTTCTGTACAATTTGCATTTCACAATTACATACTTGATGACCTGTAATTTCAATGTCCTCTTCTTATTATGATTCATTCCTACTGGACATCTTATATTTCTCAAGTAATAGACGATATCTTGGTACCAGATACAATCATCCATGTCACATGTATAATCAATTTCAGCTTGATTTATCTGATTAGCATCAAGATTGGATTGAGCCATCAGTTTTGCTAATCCTTGTCCTCTAACCAATTTGGTAATTTGGATATCAACATTGAATTTTTGGATCCTATTGATCCATCTACATCTTCTCCTAGACACCTCCTGCTGTGAGAAAATATCCTTCACAACTGCACTTGGCACAAAAGCAATCACAACTGCCCCCATCAAGTAACACCTAAAAGCCTTGACTGCCTTCACAAGTGCATATGCTTGTTTCTCATTTATGTCATACTTCAATTCAGCAACCTACAAAGATTTACTGAAAAATGTAATAGGTTGCTCATAACCTTCCTTATTCTTTTGTAACAAAACTGCAGCAATAGTATGAAAAGATGCAAAGGAAAAGATGTGCATTGGGACATTATAATCAGGTGCCTTAAGCACTGGTGCATCTTTGATATCTTGCTTGATATTTTTGAAAGCCTCATCAGGCTCACCCTCCCAATTGACTGAAGATCCCTTCTTCAACATCTTAGAAATAGGTCTAGTAACCTCTACAAAATTTATCACAAACCTCCTTAAGAAATTGACCTGACCAAAGAAAGACTAAATCCCTTTAACATTCTTTGGTCTCTGAATTTTATCAATAGTTGCTACCCTTTTAGGGTCAATTCTAACTCCTTGCTTCCCAACCAAGTGGCCAAGCAACTTACCTTCAGTGACACCAAATGCACATTTCCTTGGATTTAATGACATACCATATTCCAAAGCCCTTACAAATATTTTCTCTAAATGAGTACAGTGGTCTTCTTCCTTCTTGGAATAGGAAGTTAAGTCATCTTGATAAACAACAAGGAAATCATCAATAAAATTTGAAAAGGCAACATCCATTGCTCTCTGAAAAGTTGCACCAACATTTGTGAGACCAAAAGGCATTCTCACATAAACATATGTCCCCCAAGGTGTTGTAAAAGTTGTCTTGAATTGCTTTGATTCTTTGACAATTACCTATTATAACCAAAGAAACTATCCATCATAGACATCAATTCAAATCCGATTACTCTCAGCAGCATAGCTTCCATATTGGGCAGACAATAGTTATCCTTTAATGAGCTGATATTCAAATTCCTGAAGTCCACACAAACCCTGATGTCACCATTTTTCTTTCTCACAAGAACAAGGTTTGAAACCCAAGAAGAGTGCCTTATAGGCTTGATAATTCCAGCATCTCTCAGCTTCATTAACTCTTCTTGCATCTTGGGTGCCAAAGTAGGATTAATAGGCCTTTTTTTTTGCCGAAAAGGTTTAGCATCTTCTTTTAATGGAATAACATGCTAAAACAAATCTTCTCTATAAACCTTTAGGTCATCATATGACCATACGAAAACATGCCTGAATTTTCTTAGTAATTCAATCAAAGATTTTCTCACACTGTGAGACATGTCCCTACCAATGTACACCTTCTTAGGTGCCTCATGTGTTCCAATATTTATCTCCTCTAGATCAACATGATCTTCTCTTTTGATATTCTTTTGAACTCTATCCTGGTTATCAAAGACATTTTCGAAAACAACAAGCCCCTTGGGAACCTTGTTAGTTCTAAGCTAAATAAATTCACTACCAAAGACAACCTCCCTTCCTTCTATTGACTCAACCAAGGATGAACAATCAAATTCCTGACCATGATAATGATCTTCACAACTCATAAACCTCAAGATATCATTATCATCATCAAAAACTTGCCAATTTTCAATATTGTCTGGTACACTAGGCCTAGCCTGAATTTCAACTTTAGAGATACTAGTAAATGTAATATCAGTGGGATTGATTTCTATATTGGCTAACAAATTAGCCATCTTATTGTTACTCCTATCCTTCCACTCAATATTGAAGGCATCAAAATATTCAATCAAATCCCACACAACATTCCTATATTGTTTCAACCTCTTGTTCTTGGAAGCATATAATGACCTGACTTGGGACACCACCAACTCAGAATCACCAACAACACTTAAGCACTTAATACCATGTTTTTGTGCCAACCTCAGTCCTAACAACAATGCCTCATATTCTGCTAAATTGTTGGTACAAAAGAAATTTAATGTGAAAGAAAATTTGTAGGTATTTCCATTAGGAGAAATAAGTAAAATGCCTGCTCCTGCTCCATCTTTGCAATTTGCACAATCAAAGTACATTACCCACAAATCACCATTCATAGAATTAACACTTACCTCAACAGAGATAGGTGACAAAATAGGTTCATTTTCAAGTACAGGGATCTCTACCCTAAAAACATTAATATCAGTATCCATAAAACATGTAGTTTCATTATCAATACTTCTCTCAATCATGTGGCATACTCTTGGCTCTCGCTCAATTTTGACAAAGTGATCATCAATCTTGAAAGTGGCATAGGACAGATCACACTATAAACTTCCACCCATGGTAGTACTCCACCTTCTAGATAGCAACATTCCATAATGAGGAGGGATGTCCACCACCAAAACACTCATTGTTAACTCTTTCTTTGGATATGTTGCCAGCCTATATGGCATTGCATTGATAGTCCCAATAACTGGTACCTCCCTCTGATCCATTGCACAACATCTACCTTGCACTATATCAACTTTAAGGCCCAACTTCTCCATGATTTTGAAAGGCATAATAGTATTAGAGGCAACACTATCAATCATACAATTTCTTAATTTCATTCCATTCACAAGGATGCTTAAAAAGAATGGATCAATGTTTTCAAGGCTAGCATTGACAGAACTGTCCAAATATATAGGAGGAATTTGAGATACAATTCCCTGAGTAGCAACACCTTTCAAAGATTTATCCTAAGATCCATTGCATGCAACATCATTGTTATGAACATTATCTACCCATGCAATAGCTCTGTCTTTGTGTTCAGGGATCCTCAACAATTCTGACAATGGAACCTTAACTATGATCTGGGACAATATAGATAACATATCAATAGGAGCAGAGGAAGGAATCTCAATCTGCACTGCCTTAGTATCCTTTTCCTTGTCTGATACATTAGGTGTACTGGCCACCCTCATTTTTTCAATCTTAGCCATTGTGTTAACTAGCTTCCCTATCTCATTAGAAATTTTTTCAACTCCAACTCCCTTAGGCTCACAATTCTTACCTTTTACATTCTCAAATTTCACCATGTGATCACCTTTTGATTTGTTCTCATTAGGTTCTTTAGGGTTGGTACTCTTTATAAACATTCCTGCAGGTTTTCCATTTGTATTCCTTGCCACCATGCCTCTAGTTTGCACTCGAGCAATCATTTTTGCAGTAATCCTATGCATCTCTTCTCTAGAAGGCCTTCTTAAATTTACTTGCTCAGAAGAAGAGTTCATGTTACATGTCTTCTTATCAATGTCCTCATCATCAAGAAAAACCTCTTGATGAAAAAGGGCCTGATTGTGTCTCTTCACATTTACATCTGCTTCTTCATCAAAATCAGAATCATCTTCATATCCTAGATATGAAGTAGCTTTATCCTAAGATCCATTGCATCCAGCATCATCTTGATCTTCTTCTTGATCTATCTCCTCACTGCCACAATCTTGATTTGCAGCCATAGAATGTGCAACCACACAATGCTCTATAGAATGAGGGGACTGGCATGCAACACACCAAGGTATGTCCTCCATGACATTTATTGAAGCTTTTTGTAGAGGGTCAGGGACACCTGTATCATTGTTTCCTCTTGCAACAGGGACAACAGGCTTTCCATCCTTCCATTGGGTGTTGTAGGGGTAGTTCTGCAATCTATTCTGCTTATTGAAATTGTTGTTGAACTGAGGCCTTTCATTGGTAGGAGCACTGATGTTCCTATTTGCAGGTGCCTTTAAATCCTTCAATGCATTGAGCACCTTATCCAATTTATCTTCTTCTTGCCTCCTAGTTCCAACATTCCTATCATTTTCTTTTTTGTATTTCTTGTCCCCAAACAAATTTGGATCATCTCTCTTCCCACCCAACTTCCCTGATATTTTCATATTGTTCTCAATATTGACAACAATCCTAAAAGCATCTCTAAGAGTTCCTAGTTCCTTGTCCCTCAACAAATATCCCATCTTTCCATCAAATGCATTGAAGTATGTGGTCAGACAGACATTGTCATCTAACCGCATAACTTGGAACAACTTATGCATACCCTTCTGAAATCTCATGTTGAATTCAACTGCAGACTCATTTTGATTGTTCCTTATGGTATTGAATTCATTCAACATGAAACTAGCATTAGGCCTATGACCATACTGCTCTTTAAAACATCTCTCAAAGGAATCCCAAGTATCAATACATTTATCAGGAAGTCTCTTAAACCAATCTCTAGCATCCTCCATTAGAGATTGAACAAACAATTTCATGACTACATCCTCATGGTCTACCTCATAATCATTAAGCATGTCAAAAAACAACCTAAGATGCTCCTCACAACTAATAGCATTATTACCGGAAAACTTAGGTACCTTATCTCTTATATCATTTGGAAAAGCATTCGGGTAGCCTGGTATCCCATCAAAACTAATTTGCCTATAGTCTTCTAGTTGCATAGGTCTTCTTTGAAATCCTAAACTAGTGTTCCCGCTAGAATTATTGTTTTTATCTACATTCCCACCCACTTGCACATTTGACTATCTATTAGGATCAACAAATGATTTGGTAGATACATTAGGAATTAGATTACTAGTAGTAGCATTGCTAAGTGGAATAGTGGTGTTCATAGATGGCATACCTAGTTCAGTAGCAGAAGGGCCACAAACATTAGCTGATGAAGCCTTCAAGAACTAGATCTTTCTTCTTTTCTCTATAATAGCAGCATCAACTTCAGCTCTTTCCAACTCTTGAGCAAGAGCTTCATCCTCTTTTCTTTTTCTTTCTATCTCTATCTCCCTATTTGATTTAGGTGGTGGGATCCCTAGTATTGTCACTAGTTTTCTTATTTGGACACCCACCATCTTTTTCTTTCCTTTCTCATTAATAACTACGGTAGGCCTAGTGATCTCATGTCCATCCTTACCCTTAGGCAAGGGAGCATAACTTTGCACTTTTCTGATCATAGGGCCTTCTTCATCAAACTCATGGTCTTGCAACAAGCATTCCTACTCACTTCTTAGGGCTTCAAGATCACCAGAAACATCATGCTGCAACACCCTAGGAGCAGAAGCAAGCATCTTGTTTCTCTCCTTCATTTCATTAATTTTTCTTAAAAGAGACTGCCTCTCCAGTAGAGCATTTACTTTTTAGGCCTCTCTCTCTCCTCTTGTAACCTTTTGTATATGGGAGCCTTCTCTGCCAACTGCAACCTAAGTGCATTTAGGTCATGTGGATCTATCATGTTGTCTTCAAAGCTTGACGACACTTCCACATTAGTAGGATGCTGATATGGGAAATGCACTTGCCTTGGTCTCATGGGCTCTCTTGTAAAATTATCTTCATCAAGATATAAATCAATCTCCAAACCCATCTATCTAGCTTGTTCATCCTGACCTGCAGGCAATGGACCCTTGTCTTGAAATACAGCCTTTGGGGTATCATAAAATTTATCTTCAGAGCGACCACCATCTGATCTAGAAACTTTGTCTTGTGAACTTTCCTCACTTGAGGAAACATGTCATGCTCTACCTTTGGTATTTCTTTGTTCTCTTATGGGAGCACTAGTAGACTCACCATTTCTCATAATCCAACTCTTCTTCTCATGTCTAGGCAATTGTTCTAGAGTGACCTCCGGATTCTTTCTGACAAAGGACCTAGTATTCCTCCTTTTGTCCATGATTTGCAGTCTATAACACTAGTAGTAACCTTTTGAGTCACCACCCACCAAAGTGTGAAATCTTTTATTGAATACAATAGGAAAACAAGAGTGCACTTTGCAAACCTTTTATCTCTAGAATCTCCCCAGTAGAGTCACCTAAAAGACTTTAATCCTAACTTTGTTAGGAACTCAGAGATGACTTCACAATACTCTTTGTTTACCATATGCTAATACACTTTGTCACACTAACATATATGAGCTCAGAACCGAAATAAGAAGACATACACAAATGCAAGATTGAAACTCAATAGTATTCTCATTAACATATTCAGGATCAATATACAATCAGAGCAACAAAAATATAGGAAGAAAACCCAAAATCTAGCTCCTCTTTTAGTATAATACCATCAACAACCAGGGACCAAAAAGAAAGTTTTGGAACCCTTTCAAAATAAAAAAAAGCTACAATATATACCCCCTAGTCATCTTGGAAACCCAAAACAGGCTGCAACAAGCTACGAATGACTAAGGTTAGGGTTTCAACCACCCAACCCACTGAAAATAATCAAAAAATTTTAAAATAGGGGAAGAAACCCAAGCAACTAGGAGAAAACAAATCCCAGAGTGATCCTCAATCATGACAAATTCACTGAGAAGGTATTGAGAACCAAAAAAATGCCAAAATGTCAACTTGTTTGGCCACCTACAACACGCCTCCAGCACAAAGAACATGGTACAGACCCTTGCAGATGATCAAGGAACACCCTGGACCACACTGTAACAACAAGCACCACCAAACAAATCAAATCCGATCGTGAAAGCATTCAATTCTAGTCCTTTCTCTCACTGAGAAACCCTCAAAAATTTGAATTTGAAATTAAATGACTAGTTTCACAACACTAGTAGTGAATCAACGATCAATATTTAAATCTGAGCTATCTTTAAGTCGTGACTGTCAGATCCCTCTATTTCGCAAGCTTTAAGTCTTAACTCAACTGCTACCTTTAAGTTTACTCCTAGCGACTATGCGATAAGGCTTTTTCCTATTTGCGAAATGAAATACTAACTCACCGCTTAACCCCGCGAACTGGAAAACAAAGGAAAACAAACTTACCCTGGTTACATTTGGCGAACTAGTGACAAAAGGTTTTTGCCAGTTCGCAGAACATTTTAAGTCACCGCCAAAATACTTAGCGATCACATGACCTTCCTTCGCTGAATCGCCAGACCTTTTAGAACACCGCCAATTCTCCCTACGAATGAGCAAACCACTTTGAACTTTTGTCAGGGCGCTAAGAATTTTGTCAGAACCTCTAAGCCTTAAACCTCCGCCTGGGCCCGCATTGTGCCACTTGTCACTACATCATTCACTGTCACTGCTCGGTCACCACTAACATAGGACCCACTCTCTGTAAGCCTTCAAATCAGATGGCGGGTGCACGATCTCATGGCTCTGACACCATCCATGAGAACTTACGCCGATCATGGATCTTGTCCTCATCACTGACCTTTTTGACAACGACCCCACCCTGCTAATTCCTCGCGTCGACCAATAGAATTTGAACAACTCTGCACCACCTGGCAAATGGTCCCACTGCATTGTCATCCTTTCCTCTAATGAAAATCATTCATGTCAGCTCCAAATGTCAGAGGACCCACCTACGTCAGTAGCCTGAGGAAAAGTAAAATCGACGGTTGTGTGAAGATCTCATGCATCTGACACATTGCTTAAGAACTTACGCCTGTCGTCGATTCTTTGCAGATGTCAGGACCCTCTGACAAGTTCAAAAACCATGTCCCACTGACAACTACCAATGCATTACCTCATGGACCAACCAAAAATTGCCAACTATGCTTATGTGGTAGTGGACCCACCTGCAATGAAAGGTTACGTCATGAAAAGGAATCAATGGTCATCGCAAAAGTGCAAGCCTCTGACAAAACCCTTGCACTTTCGCAACAACTGTTGGATCAAGATGGTGTCAGAAGGTCAGGCCCAGGAAATATTAAGCTAGAGCATTAGGAAAAATTAACATAGGGACTTAGGAAGAATTAAATCACTAGGACTTAGGAAATATTAAAGCCCGCTGGATGCTAGAGACTTAAGAAAAATTAATAGCCGACCCTGCAAGGTGACAAAATATTAAAGCACATGTGAATTAGGACCTTTAAGTGACCCAAAAAGGTAACTTGGAATTAGAATAGGGCCAGGGCAATACAAAGGGTTTTTCAAAGTAAAGGCTAGTTTTTCAAAAATTTGAACTGGGGCTTGAGCCAGAGGCATAAAAACAACTGCAGAGACCAGAGGAAAAGGGCTAGAGCCATGAAAATTTTTCAAGGTGCTAACAATGACATTGGACTAAGATCCCCACAACAACTACAATATTTTGGAAAAGTAAAGATCGAACCAACCACAAATATGATACTAGAGAGGATCAAGAATTTAAATTTTAATAGGGGCCACATATCTGATTGGGTTCATTTTAGAAAAAAAAGAAACAATCCAGTTGGCTAAAGGGTCAGAATCTCCTCAAATTTTCAAAGAGTCAATATCAAAGGATTATAATAAACCTTCAATGATACATTCACCAATTCAAACCAACAATTCTTGGGAAAGAATACATTTTCATAATAAACGTAATAGAAATTCTTCAAGCACTTATGCCCCCAAATATCCTTAATCTTTCTTCAAATAATTATTTTCTCTTATTAAAACCATTACTGACCAAGAGAGGAGATGGTGACTTACCTGCTCAAATGCCTTACAAAAGAATATTTCTGCTCTACTAATTTATCTATCCACACTGCCCCCCACCTCAGGATGAATAGGAATGGACAATACTGGAAAATAGAAATGAAAGTATTTCCCTCCAATAAGGTGTAGGAATTATCAATGAAAGTATTTTCTTCAAACTTTAGTAAACGATACCACTCCAAGATATACATAGCAATAAAAATATCTTCTTAATAAAAATAACTCCCATCTCATAATGCATCAATTAATAACATTGTAATCCTTTCTAAACGATATTATCTCCAATAAAAGCCTATGTTCTTAATATTAAATATAGAAATTGTTACCTTTCATGTATTTTCTATGATGCCTATTCATGCCCAAATTAATTTAGGCCAAAATGCTTAAGGCCCAAATAATGCTCGAGAAACTGGTCACCTAAAGTCGTTGTCAAAGGATACCCATTGCAATCAGTGAAACTATTTTATTTGGTGGGTATCCTTTGACAACGGTTCCAACTAGTAAAAAAACAATGCAAGTTGACAAACATATATCACCTGTGTATAGTCAACATTTAATTTCTTCATGCCATCAATGCCACAGTAGGAGAAAACTTCTCTAATACCATATAATAAAGAGAAATAAAAATTCTCTGATAATGTATTCAATTATATTTTCATTTGATAATTTATTAATTCAATCAATGTGCTTTAAACAAGAATTACAAAAAGTGCATAGTTATATATCCAATGAAACTAAGTGATAGTTTTTATTAATTAATCTAAAATTACCAACCTAAATTAATGAAAATCTCCAAAAAATTGATGGTAGCTCTTGATAATGTAAGATGTTTCATTGGGCTTGCATGAAGAGTATTTGGATTGTAGAAATGAGAGACTCCAAAAAGTACTTTTTGAACTATGAGTTTTGACATTATTGATAGTGTCATAAACCCTAATGTTGAGCATTGAAAACTTGTTCTTCAAAATTTTCATAAGAAAAATTCATAACTATTTATGAAAAGACTAAACATCTCTTGGATAATAGTCTATAATCCAAAATCATTAGACCACTTTCAACTCCTCGATATTTATTCTCCACTCCTTGATAAATTGATTTAATGATGATGGATCACTAAGTATGATCTAAATTTTGATGCAAAAAGATGCACAATTGAATCTAAAAATTATTTATATTTGATCAAGTTGTCACCATATTCACATTTCTCCATTTCATATCAAATGGCATAGTGTTTTGGAATTTAGTTCTTGTTTATGTTGAAGATTTGATTTTATCTGTCTCTTACAATGAACATTTTAGATCACACTCTACGATCTATAATTAGATTTTTAAAAATCTCAAAGAGAAATAATGAAGCTTCTCTAGTTGCTATACTAGTCAACAAATTCTTGTTTTTTTGTGTGCAACATCATACATTTTCATGACCGATATTGTTAAATCAAAGTGGTATAGTGTACTAGGAGCATCATGTTGTATAGATAAACATGGGGTATTTAAGGCTAGGAATACCCATGATAATTTGCATGGGCATAAGTATGTTGATACTTTTATGATTCTAGTACTCTAAATACCACTGGATATCTCATACAAATAGTAAATGAAGTAAATTTCCCATGAAGCACAAACTTATAAACAAACTGAAAATACACAATATGTTTACTAAATTAAGAAAAGATAATTATTTCACTAAAGAATTTAGCTTCAAATTTGACCTATGAAATTCAGAGTTGCAAATGAAAAAATAGTACTAATTTCTTCACCTTCAATATGAATAATAGTTATTATAATGAGAAGATTGTAACTTCCCAGTTTAAAAAACACATTCAAGCTCTAATGTAATATAACAGACAATATTACACGCCCAATAAATACCAATAAATAGTGAAGACTCACACATAGTAGAATGTAGAGATTCCTTCTTTGCATAGATGAATAAGATAATGCCAATAAATTTAAGGAGGTTTAGATGAATGTTAGGTTGGAGAGGAATAAAAAAAAATAGAATGCCCTCAAAAATTTAGAATTGAGGTGATGAGTTCAAAAATTGAGTGTGGAATGGCTAAAATGATCTTTGACTTCATTTATAGTTCTAAGGTTTCTACAACCTACATGTTAACTCTTTTTTTTCTAGTATTTTGGACTCTGGTGGATTGTGAATAGGTCATCTTGCCTCTGACACATGGACTAGCTTTTTGATAATGAGATTATGTGGGCTATTATTAATAACTTGGATAAAATAGTGGAAGAACTTTAAACTAACTGATTTAAAAGAAATAATATAATTCAAAGACTATATCTTCTAGTTGTGGACATACTCTAATTAGGCAAAGAGACATAAGACTAATTAAAAGGAGAATTAGTTTGCAAGATAGTGCTTGAAACTAAAAGCTCATGCTTCATCACTTTTATATACTTTGTAAAATGGTTATGAAGTATTCTTTAGGTTTGTTCTATAATTTTTCTAAGTCATGATCAACTAGTACAAAAATAAGTAGATGAATTTTAACTTTTAATTTGCAATTGCACCATGCATCTGGCATTTCAATTTGTATCTATCCATATTTTATCAACACCATTCTACTTGTGTGTCTATTTAGATAAGTAACAATTGAGACCATAAGAATATGAATGGTGTGCATACATTCAAGAAGCAATGATATGTACAAGACATTTGGTTTGAATTTCACTACTAATACTAAATGATCATGTTTTTAGTTATGACTATCCACTTCTCAGTGTTAGATTGTTTTAATGTTTGGATTGGTGATCAAAACAACATATTTGTTTCAACTCAGCCTAATGAAAACTAGGGTTTGAATCAAATGATTTTAATGGAGAAGAGTGAATTCAGAGCCTCTTCATCCCAAATTCTAAAGAAAATAAGCATCTTTTCATTAACAAGTATTTTCAAGCTTCATTGTTTTATAGGCACAAAATATTAAAGAACAAAGCTTCTATCTTCCCTCTAGAAAGTGCATATTTAATCTATGAACATAAAACCCATCATCAAGGGAAAGAGACCCAAAATGGGAATAAATTTATCATTTTGCGCAAGGATTTAGAAACTTTATTCTTTAACTTAGAATGGGCTCTTTGTCCTTTCTACTTTATCATTTATCTCTTATCATTACTATTTAAGGCTGAAATTGAAATTCTATATATCTAGGTTCTCATATTTTTCATATGTTCTAACCTTCAGCATTGAAAAATTCAAAGGCTCCAAAGGATCTTTTATTCATGTTCATCATCATCTCCAAGTAGACATGTTGCATCCAATGCTCAATTGGCCAAATCCTAACCAATATAAGTGTGTTTTCATTAGCAAGTGTTTTCAAGCCTCACGGTTTTATAGGTATAGAAAATTAAAGAACAAACCTTTTGGCCTCCCTATGCAAGATGCAAATTTTGGCTATGAATATAAAACCCATCATGAACAAAAAGAGACCTAAAATGTGAATACGCATATTATTTTGCATAAGGATTCAAAAACTTAATTCTTTAACTTAGAATGGGCTCCTCTTCCCTTCTACCTTATCGTTTATCTCTTATCTCTTATCGTTAACAATTAAGGTTAAAATTGAAATTCTATACATCTCGATTCTCACATATATCTCGGTTCTCATATGTGTCATTTGTGTTAACCCTGAGCATTGAAAACTTGCCCTTAAAATTTACATAAGAAAAATTTATAAATATTTCTAAAAAGATTGAACAAGAATTCGAAGGTGACATAAAACAAATTGCATAGAATAAATAAAAAATTAAACAATTTAAAAGATATATTTGAAAATAACACATTAACTCTTCCCTGAAAAAACCAACTCCGCCCACATTGTGAAGGACTTCGAATGTAGATAACTCCGGATCTGAGGAGAAAAATAATCAATTTATAGTGCACATCCATTTAAATTCCTAATAGTCGGGAAGAACCCTACTATTACGTCTGTGTGGAACTAGATAGAAACATATGAAGACCCACAAAGGAAGAAATGTAAAATTAAAATAAAAATGACTTGCAATCGAAATGAAAATGTATAATATGAGATTAAAAAGTAACAAAATCTTCACTGCAAATGCAATTGAAATGGAAACTGATACTTACAACTTTAGGGTTTTGAAATCTATAACTTGAAGCCCACAATACACGAAAAGCAGCAAAAACTACTAATACCATTCTAAAATCTGCAGGTGGAAATGAATGGCGACCATGTTAATGTAATGATATAAACATTAGCCACATTCTCAGGCACCTCGTTACTGGAAACATTGTCCCGTAATGTGAACATGCACGAGATGCGTAAAAAGAAAAACACCTAGGGAACAACGTAGTAAATTGGAAAAAAAAAAAAAAAAATTCTTGCTAAAATGTCCAAACAAAAGTTAAAACTGCCAATCAGAAAATAGCAACTAGCAACTGATTAAAAGAAATTTAACTTCAATAGAATAACACAGGAGAAGCTTAGATTAAGTCTCAAAGTATGAATTAATAAGCAAATGCATTTGAAAACATAAGTCTCCTGCCTTAACGGCAGGGGCTAATAATCTCACATATATACCCAGCTTCTTTAAATTTGCCTGCAATGACCTGTTCACATTTCAGAACCCTTACCTTAAATTTTAGGTCCATATATAGATACTAACTTAATAAACTTATATCTGGGATCCAGAATTTGCACGTTTGCATAGACAAATCCTTGGATGTCTAATCTAATATATTGTGCATAGACAAATTCACAAAGCACTATTATATTTATAGCCCTTTTTGTCATCGTACTCCTTTTGTTTTAGATAAGCACAAAACTATTCTAATTGAAAAAGGAAAGATATACTTTGTAGAAATAGTTAAATAACGACTAAGATACACTTACCTTGTCAGTTGTTTACATGAAGAGACAGCCCTACATAAAGTAGTAGAGCAGCTTTTAGTCACTTCGAAAGGTTACCTAATAAGAGCATATTCCAGTGAAGAGAAAAGTATAGCTTAATATCTTCCGTCAATAATCATTTATAGAGTTCGGTGTTATGACCCTACAGCCTTTATAATGCACTCACTATCTCGTGTATACATTCAAGTATTTTCTGAATAATCTAGTGACCTTCCAACCTAGTTTAATCCTTAAACAAAAGTAGAGTATGTCTTGTACTATTCATTGATATGCCACTTATCACCAGGACAAAAATATTTACAAATATCTGAGGATTCTATTCATTTAAATCCTTCACCTTTCTCTCTTCTAGCTGTCATTCAAGGTTGTTGTGCGTTCCAGAAAGAAATGTTTTCTAAAGATGTACAATTAAGAAGGTACTCTCACACTCTCACTTCTTTAAAAAGTTGCATGTGTCTGTTCTATAAAAGCAAGTGGACCCAGCTTACTAACTACCTTTAGTCACAAATCTCGATAGTAGGTGGAGCTACACATATGGTTATTCATTATTATTTGCATGTTTCACACTCTTGTTAATACATGAATTAAACTTCTCAATTTAGAGGAAACATCATACAACTCGATAGCCTCATGTGACGGGCGATTGTGATAATATTTGTAAAAGAAACAGTCGTAGGGTGCAAATTTTTTTATTGGGTTTCTTCGTTATTCATTTTACATTTACTCTTCTTTTTCCTTAATATGTCATTTGTGTACATAATCCGATCTGTTTTTGTGTATAAGTTGAATGTGTTCTTTTTTAGTATTTATCTATTAGTTTATAGTTAATTTTTTTCCACATCTTGGGTTCAATTGTAACTAGGATTTGTCTTGGGGTCAAATTGAAAACCATTTATTAACTTGTAGTTAAGGAGTAAAGAATTTTCATACTTCAAGTTTCATATGGTTGAACATAGAAGCTGATCATTAACATTATATTGGTCTAAAATAACTTATTAGACATAGGTACACAATGAAGGAAGCTCACAATCATAATAAATGAAATTGTGCTTTTCCTATCCAACTACAATAGAAGGACAAGCTATAAATTACAAATCTAAGAATTCTTCCATGAAAAATAAATGTTAGATTCAAAATTCAATTGCCAAAGTTTATAATATATAAATAAAATCAAATTATGCTTTTCTATACAAAGACAACTAAGTACAATTTATGTAGCTACCTATATATATTAGTTTGAACATTATACTATCAATTCTAGTAAATATTATTTAAGATAGAAAGCTATATTGTTTTGTTACAAATGAATTAGACCTAGTAAGCTCTCCTTGTTTGTAAAGAGGGTGTAATGCATTTCCATTTGGTAATAAATTCAATCTCATTCACCTTTGAGATTGAAGGAAATAAAATGACGTTTGAGAGTATCTAAAAGGTGTATAAATCAACTATTATTTAAAGACTTTAAAAATCTAAAATTATTAGGTTGGTTATAATAAGCTGATTGAAATAGTTGATTAAGGATTAAAATAAACAAATACTAATATATAATTGAAACAAATCAAAATTTAAGTACCTATTTAAACAATGGAATGTGATGTTTGACATCTATAATGATTTAAAAAATCCTATAAAATAAATTATGAAACCATATCAATGAGGAGATGTCCACGAGAACCAAATTCATAACCTTAGTATCTAGGACAATATTACTGTTAGAGTAAAGTATTAATTATATTAACTTTACTCCCTTCTTAAGATGTCAACTCATTTTGCTTTAATTAAACGCACATGCACTAGTTGTTTTAAATATAAACTTGCATGCATTAGTCATGTAATAGTTAAACTAATTATTACATGCACTAGAGTTTGCCTTTCAAGGCTTTCGATCTCCTTTATAAGGATGATCCATTGTACATTTAATTTATTCATTATTTGAGAATATTTTCTTCATCATATTTTTGAGTCAAACCCTTGCCCTTTTCTTGTCTCTACTTCCTTGTAACAGGTTTTTGTATGCAGGTGATCTTTGGGTTTTGTGGATTTGTATTGCTCAAATCCTACATGGTATTAGAGCCTAATATGCTACAGCTTGTTTGTCTTTGAAGGATTCAAAGATTAGAAATTCATCTGTTTTAGATTATGGCTCTTTTTTTGGTTTTTTATTGAAATTAGGGGCTCCCTTAATTTTGGTGCACTCTAAGCTCAAACGGACCTCACCGTTGACTTCGCAATGCCTAAAAACCCCTATTTCGATATAAAACACATCAAATTTGGAGAAATTAGGATTTTGGGGCATTTTTTGGTACCAAACAGCTTAGCACACTTCTCGAGGTACAAATTTTGTTGTTTAGCACATAAATTAAGATTTAAAAAAATTAGCATGCAAATCGAGGCAAAATTTTTTTAAAAAAAGTCTGATGCAAATCTTGAGGCGCACATGCGATTTTGAAAAAAAAATTTAATTTTTTTTTCCATTTTGGGTGGCGATGGCCATTTGGCCATCAAATTTAAGCTCGTCTTTTGATGACATCAACATCCATCATCATCATTTGCACCATTTTTGGGCCCTCTCATGCACCAGTTGGTATTTTGCTCATATCTTGAGCATACGGTGTCGAAATCGGGCAAACAAGATATCGCCGAAAAGGTGGTTATGAGCCCGACGCTATCATGCATGTTAATTTGGTATTTTGTGTCATCTAGCTTGCTTTTTTTTTTTTTTTTCTGTCAATGCTAGATTATCCTTTTTGCCTTTTGTGGGGGCTAATTTGCTCAAATTAGCTCCATTTTTTGATCCGAAAGAAGCACCAAAAAGCTCTTCTCAAGCACCATCCAAATTTCTACCCATTTTCATCATAATTTTTTCAATGTACACAAGTTTTAAATCTGAAGATTTTTTGCTCTTCTCTTGATAAAGCATATCATTTTAAGCTTAGGGGTTTGATATTTGGCTTGTGGGGGGTGTTATTTTCTTGTTTCTATCAGTTAAATCAGATATTTATCAAAACAAAACCCCTTCTAAAAAAATATGGTCAAGACCTCTTCTTGTCTAGAACTTCTGACCCCACATAATTATCACACATGGAAAACCCTGATCACATGACTTCTCCATTCAAAAGGGCTCTGGTCTTGTCTAGATGTAGTGCAGCCAATATTACAGAGGCCCTTTGAGATCATGTAGCATCGAAACAAGATGGATGAGGCTATGAGGTTGATTTCTTTACAGGTATCAGACAACTTACAGTTTCATCTTGATGGGTGCAATACCCCTCTAGCTATGTGGACCAAGCTTAACACCTTGCTTGGTACAATGAATGAGTTCAGAGCAATTCAAATTGAGGCAGAGTTTACCTCTCTTGTACCCGATTCTTTTCCCTCTATTGAGGACTTTCTGATGAAGTTCAAATAACAGAGATATGTGTTACACGGATGTGGAATGCAAAAGACTGATAAAGGGTGCATTTATCTGATTCTGTCTAAGCTTAGGGGAAACTTTCAGATCTTATCTTCTACCTTGTTAGTCCATTTTCCAGTCATAGTAAAATCTTATGAAAATGGCCTGTTCCTTGCAAATGTTTTGTCATGTTGTCCTGCCATGCCTGCAAGTCATCATTTTAATGTGTGATAAAAATACACTTGATTTCATTGTTTGTGCTCTTAGCCCCATGCTCATCATTGTGTCACCTTGCTCCAGTCCAAAACACACATGCTGAATCACAAAATCTAAGGAGATATCCAAGTTTTAAGGTCTGCAAGAAATAAATTTTCAAAATCTGCCACAGTGTCGAAAACCCACAGTGTTTTTGAAAATCCATGATGTTTTCGGTCTGTGTGAAAACCTTCATTATTTTCGACCTTGTGCCTTCTCGCTTTTGTGTGCTTATCTTTTGGCGTCAGAAACTTTGTGTGTTTTCAATCCTCTTTCATCAAAAACCCTGTGTGTTTTTTACCTCGCACTTCTACCCTGTTTGATGGCATTTCCTAACTGTGAAAGTGCGATCATTGGTGGGTCCCAGTTCTTCTCAGTTGCCTGGTGTGGTTAAAGTTTAGACAAAATCTATGGCTGTCGCTTGTGTGCATGGAAAAGTTGCAAGACATTTATCTCTCACGAAGTTGCAACCAATTGCCACCTGTCCTATGGACCTGGGTCTTCAATGGGCTTTGAAACGATTGGTTGTCGCATGATCGTATGTCAAAGTTTTCTAACATACGACCATGCGACTGGTTACCTTTTTGTGCTGAGGCCCATCGGTGATGCAGTTTGGTGGTCCCGCTGGCGGTGATGTGGCAGCCTGGGGTTGGCTGTCGCATGATCACATGTCAAATTTTTCTGACATGCGATTATGCGACCGATTGATATGTGTCCCTGGGGCCTGGTGGTAGATGGTGATGGGGTGTCTTTCGGATGCTAAGGTGGTAATGTTCTATTGGATGCAACGTAGAGATGTGGTGGTCTTATGGCATTGTCACATGATCGCAAGGGCCATTTCCACGGCTTGCGATCATGTGACAAACCCCTTGGTGTTAACTTCATGCAGCGTGGCGGTGACGGAGGTAAAGGTCTGCAGGTTGTTGCATGATCGCATAGCTCAATTTTTGGCTATGTGATCATGCGACTGGTTGACATGTGTCCATGGTAGTGAGGTGGCATTTCATCGATGGGCCCGAGAGATCTAGAGAGAAGGGTTGATGGGCGGTGGATCCATTTGCTAGGTGTGATGAGCTGTTGATTTTTGATTGGCTGGCGAGCACTGAGGTGGATATACACATCGTAGGTCCGGTACCCAAGGGCAGGCAATGGAGGTGGATGTTGGTGGTTTGTCACATGTTTGCATAGCCCTTCTTTGGGCTATGCGATCATGCGACCACTGATGGTGTCGCGGTTACGGAGTTGTGAAGTGGGGCCACAGTTTTCAAAGAAATGTAAAGCACACGGGCCCGAGAAAAGTAAAGGAATCTGATGATGCCAATTTAAAGTTGACCCTAGTTTACATTGTGACTGCCGATTTGTCACTGGTGCCATAAACTTGACCGTTGGAATTCAAATTTAAATTTGCAGAAGGGTTTGTAGCGATAGGAGGTACCTAGAATTTATGGTTTTCTGGCCATTTTTTTATTTGTTTGGTGGCACCAGTGGTTGCAGTGTGGTCCTGGGTGTTCCATGATTATTTGCAGGGGTCTGTACCGTGAGAAGAATGGCTCGAGAAGTGTTTGCAGGTGGTTGATTAGACTATGTTTTATGGAAATCTCCTGGTCTTATGGCCTGATCTTAGTAATATTCATAATTGCATATCAGTCTGAGATCTTTTCTCTTTGGATTGCCTAACTTTCCTGCTCATGAAATATTTTTTTTGACCGTTTCCAATTGGTATAGCAGTTGTAACCCTGGCCTTAGTCACTCTAAGCTTATTGCATTCTCTTCAAGATTCCCAAGGTGACTAGTGGTATATATTGAAAGTTTTCTGATAGTATAGGGGTTCTAGCTTCGAAGTTCTGAAGTGTTCCTAGTCCTGGATCCAAGATTGTAACACTTTTGCATTCGATATTCTCTTGATGATAGAGAAAAAGTTGCAGGTCTAAGCTATAATTTGCAAGCTTGACTCCTCTGGATTGATTTTTTACACTTAAGGATTCTTCATACTTAATACAAATACATGACTCTTATCTCTCCTTTGTGTCAACTTAGATAGATTCCAAACTTTCTAGTCCTCTGCATATTGTTTTATGTATATGTATCCATTCTTGAGTTCTAATCCAGGATTAGATGAAATGATGCTTTAGATGGGACATAGATCTATCTTATTGTCTATGTAAGGATATCTCATAAGTAGTAAAGGAGATTGTAGGTGTGTTTATGACTTGGAATCTCAGCTATTGTCTAGTGTGTGTAGCATTCATGTTCTAGGAGATCTTGCCCAATGGATGAGGCACTGGCCTAAATGATTATCTCTTTATCAACAAATACTAATTGTTGTTGTTATGATCCCAAAAGCATAAGTCAAGAACCATCCTTTTAAGTTTTGAGTATTTGGTTGTATGTGGTTCTACCCATAGTAATGGAGAGTCAATGAGTGTGTGGTTAACACTTAGTACTTTCTTACTATCCTATTATCTATTATTCAAACCTAGTTCTTGGTGTATGAAGTATATTTTATACTAGGTTAGGTGCACCTACCTTTGTTTTCCAGAGCTAGAAGCAGAAGAGGGCATATTAAGTCCCTATAGTTGGTCCAGTTGCCTTGCAGAGCTCCCACACTTGGAACTAACCATTCCTAATATCAGTTTCAAGGCATATTGGCAGCCCTAAGTGGCATAAGCATTTTTGAACACCAACAAGATGGTGACTCCACTGGGGAAATAAAATAAGTTTACTAATAAGAGTATCCCAAAGTCTTGTTGTATTCAGTTTGGGGAAGAGTCTTATATGTTTTCTAATCTGAGAATTGCTTTTCAAATTTGCAAGTGTGCTACCTTGATTTGTTGATTGATTTATATGTGGCTTTGTTGTGGGAGTTCTCAAAGTCTATTGGTGTTTCAAGATAGATCAGTAAAATTTGTGTCCTCAGAAGAGAGGTGGTGACTCTATGCTAGAAAGAACTTGAGTTGTGAAGTTTTGTTGGGACTTCATTTAGCTAAGAAGAAGGCAGCAACATTTAGCAGGGTGATCCAGAATCAAGTGTGTAGGCACAAGGTTGTATATCAGTAATGGATGTGCTTAGGGGTCCTATTGGTAGGGGTTATGCATAATTTTGTTATGATGGCATACTTGGTTTCCCCAACAAAGTCCCTGATGAAATCAGGGAGTATCTACCAAAGTTCAATAGGAATCAGTGTCCATTAGCAAGAAAGCATGTGCAGGCTTTTTCTGACTTAATGTGTGATTTTGATGTCTGCCATGAGGATTTGTGGATGAGGCTGTTTGTGCAGACTCTTGAGGGAGATGAAAGGGAGTGGTTTTCATTTTTGCCTGCAACCTCTATTTCTTCATGGGATGAGTTGAGTTCTTGCTTCACTAATTATTTTGATAGCTGGGTAGATGTAAAATCAATGTTGGACAATTTGATGGGAATTCAGATTGAGGAAGGTGAGTTGATTCAAAGATTTAATAGCCGATTCACTAGGACATTATTGGATATCTCTGAAAAATGTAGACCTCATGATAAAATTTATTTGGTCATTTACTTGAGTGCATTTGACCAAAAAATGGGTTTCTTGCTGAGGGATAAACAACCACAAAGTCTACATCAGGCTTTTGAGGTTGCATTGGATATTGAGTGCAATCTAAAGTATGGAGTTATAAGAAGGCATGCCTCTGCTAGTTTGCATATTCAGAGTAGGGTGAACGATCAGGAGGAAGTTCAGAAACATCAGTGCTCTCATCCCTCTAATTGTTGTATTAATCACAGTGTTGTATATGAAGGTGAAATGAGTTCTACTGCCAAAGATGCTGAGAAAAGTGTTGACTGTGGGAGCATGGATGAGGTTGAAAATGAATTACTTTCTGACGATATGCCACAGGGTTTCTCTCATATTGCAAAGGATTTTTCTTTGTAGTCTTCTATGCTAGTGGGTGGTAATGATGCTGATTGTAAAGTCTTGGAAGTTGAAGATTTGTGGGGAGATCCGTTGAGTGGTACTTCTGATGATGATGAGATTGATTACAACACTGATTATTCATATGTTGACAGCAGTAATGGTGAGTCATGTTCTGATTCAGATTCTAATGTTTCTTCATCTATTGGAGATGTGTATGATGATGGATATGATGACATATATAGTGTGGTTTCCAATGAGTTATTTGATGAGAACACTAGTGAGAACCAGTTGGCACTTTGTCCAAATTATTATGAGAAGCAATTCCATGTTGTTTCTAACCCACTATTTTAGGAGTGTGCTCAGAGGATGGAATTTGTTGAGGATTACTCACCTTCTGCACTTAAAGCTTCACATAAAGTTGATTTGGAGTCTCCTTCACAAATGAGGCCAGTTGAAAGAAAGATAATGCAGGATGAATGTTGCTCTGTTGATGAAGATGTATTACATTGGGACAATGTTTTTCTTCTGCCACCAAGTAGTGAGAATAATGGTGACAATCTAGTTCATGATGTTGATCATGTGAATCATCCTTATGAGGATAAAAGTGTGATTTATCAAGAGAAATCAGACTTGATAAACCCAAGTAACTTGATATATGAGTATGCTTCATTGGCTTTGGCTGAGGTAAGTGAAAGTGAGTATAGTTGCTTTTCTTTTGATATGCAAGAATGCATTAAAGATGAGCTGGATGATTGCAGCCAGGAAGAAAAGGTATTAGTTTCTTGTACCCTTTCATATGTTTCAATCCATGATGATTTTGATGATGCATGTTTTCCAAATACTGAGTTTGTGGGGGAACATGTGGAGGAAGGCATAGGTGATGATAAATTCAGAGTTGGTATGCGGTTTATACTTGACAGTGTTTTCTATCATCACATATGTAATAGAGGTTTCAGACTCTTGTTTGATTCTGTGAACAGAAACCAAGTTTTTGATAGAGGAAAAGGATGGCACTCCTTTGGCATCCAAATGTTGCTTATGTATTTTCTATATATTTTGTACAAATGGTGCCAGGTTTTTGTGAGGAGCCAGTCTGTGAAATTTGGGATTAAAAGTAGGGTGATGGCCTAATTATTTTATCTGGGTATGGTTTTCTTTTCCCAGAGATCTGAATTCTTGCCATGCCTGCAAGAGGCATGCATCCCTAGAAAGAGCCACTGTTAGTCCATTTTCCAGTAATAGCAAAATCTTATGAAAATGGCCTATTCCGTACAAATGTTTTGTCATGTTGTCCTGCCATGCTTGCAAGTCATCATTTTAATGTGTGATGAAAATCCACTTGATTTCATGGTTTGTGCTCTTAGCCCCATGCTCTTCATTGTGTCACCTTGCTCCAGTCCAAAACACACATGCTGAATCACAAAATCCAGGAAGATATCCAATTTTTAAGGTCTGTAGGAAACAAATTTTCAAAATCTGCCATAGTCTCAAAAACCCACAGTACTTTTGAAAATCCATGATGTTTTCAGTCTGTGTAAAAAATTTCATTGTTTTCGACCTTGTGCCTTCCCGCTTTTGTGTGCTTATCTTTTGGCATCAGAAACTTTGTGTGTTTTTTATCCTCTTTCATCGAAAACCCTGTGTGTTTTTGACCTCGCACTTCTGCCCTGTTTGATGACATTTCCTTACTGCACAAGTGTGATCGTTGGTGGGTCCTAGTTCTTCTTAGTTGCCTGGTGTGGTTAAAGTTTAGACAAAATCTATGGCTATCACTTGTTCACATGGAAAAGTTGCAAGAAGTTTATCTCTCACGAAGTTGCGACTGATTGCCACATGTCCTATGGACCCGGGTCTTCAATGGGCTTTGAAATAATTGGTTGTCATATGATCGCATGTCAGAGTTTTCTGACATGCGACCATGCGACCGGTTACCTTTTTGAGCTAAGGCCCATTGGTGATGAAATTTGGTGGTCGCGCTGGCGGTGATGTGGCAGCCTGGGGTTGGTTGTCGCATGATTGCATGTCAGAGTTTTTTGACATGCGATCATGTGACCGATTGACACATGTCCCTGGGGCCCAGTGGCAGGTGGTGATCGAGTGTCTTCCAGATGCTGAGGTGGTAGTGTTCTATTGGATGTAGCGTAGAGATGTGGTAGTCTTATGGCCTTGTTGCATGATCGCAAGGACCATTTCCATGGCTTGCGATCATGCGACAAACCCCTTGGTGTTAACTTCATATGGCGTGGCGGTGACGGAGGTAAAGGTCTGCGGGTTCTTGCATGATCGCATAGCCTAGTTTCTGGCTATGCAATCATGTGACTGGTTGACATGTGTTCACGGTAGTGAGGTGGCATTTCATCAGTGGGCCTGGGAGATCTAGAGAGAAGGGTTGACGGGTGGTGGATCCATTTGCCAGGTGTGATGAGGTGTTGATTTTTGATTGGCCGACAAGCACTGAGGTGGATATACACGTTGTAGGTTTGGTACCCAAGGGCAGGCAGTGGTGGTGGATGTTGGTGGTTTATCACGTGTTCGCATTGCCCTTTTTCAGGCTATGTGATCATGCGACCACTGATGGTGTCGTGGTTGTGGAGTTGTGAAGTGGGGCCATGGTTTTCAAAGAAATGTAAAGTGCATGGGCCTAAGAAAATTAAACGAATTTGACGATGCCAATTTAAAGTTGACCCTAGTTTACATTGTGACTGCCAATTTGTCACTAGCGCCATAAACTTGACCATTGGAATTCAAATTCAAATTTACAGAAGGGTTTGAAGCGACAGGAGGTACCCAGAATTTATGGTTTTCTGCCCATTTTTTGATTTGTTTGGTGGCACCAATGGTTGTAGTGTGGTCCCAGGTGTTCCATGATTATTTGTAGGGGTCTGTACCATGAGAAGAATGGCTCAAGAAGTGTTTGCAGGTGGTTGATTAGACTATTTTTTATGGCAATCTCCTGGTCTTATGGCCTTATCTTAGTAATATTCATAATTGCATATCAGTCTGAGATCTTTTCTCTTTGGATTGCCTAACTATCCTGCCCCTGAAATATTTTTTTTGACCATTTCCAATTGGTATAGCAGTTGTAACCATGGCCCTAGTCACCCTAAGCTTATTGCATTCTCTTTGAGATTCCCAAGGTGACTAGTGGTATATATTGAAAGTTTTTTGATAGTATAGGGGTTCCAACTTCAAAGTTCTGAAGTGTTCCTAGTCCTGGATCCAAGATTATAACACTTTTGCATTCAGTATTCTCTTGATGATAGAGAAAAAGTTACAGGTCTAAGTTGTAATTTGCAAGCTTGACTCCTCTGGATTGATTGTTTACACTTAAGGATTCTTCATACTTAATAGAAATACATGACTCTTATCTCTCCTTTGTGTCAACTTAGATAGATTCTGAACTTTCTAGTCCTCTGCATATTATTTTATGTATATGTATCCATTCTTGAGTTCTAATCCAGGATTAGATGAAATGATGCTTTAGATGGGACATAGATCTATCTTATTGTCTATGTAAGGATATATCATAAGTAGTAAAGGGGATTGTAGGTGTGTTTATGGCTTGGAATCTCAGCTATTGTCTGGTGTGTGTAGCATTCATGTTCTAGGAGATCTTGCCCAATGGATGAGGCACTGGCCTAAATGATTATCTCTTTATCAACAAATACTGATTGTTGTTGTTATGATCCCAAAAGCATAAGTCAAGAACCATCCTTTTAAGTTTTAAGTATTTGGTTGTATATGGTTCTACCAATAGTAATGGAGAGTCAATGAGTGTGTGGTTAACACTTAGTACTTTCTTACTATCCTATTATCTGTTATTCAAACCTAGTTCTTGGTGTATGAAGTATATTTTATACTAGGTTAGGTGCACCTGCCTTGGTTTTGCAGAGCCAGAAGCAAAAAAGGGCATATTAAGTCCCTATAGTTGGTCCAGTTGCCTTGCAGAGCTCCCACACTTGGAACTAACCATTCCTAATATCAGTTTCAAGACATATTGGCAGCCCTAAGTGGCATAAGAGTTTTTGAACACCAACATACCTTTCATTCTACCATGGAATCTTTGGGACCTACATTCACCATGCCCACTTTTGAGGTGTTATGTGGTCATTTGACTAGAGAGCGAGCCAAGCTTACTTAGTTGGACTGTCTAACAAGATCAAAGAACCAAGCATTGGTTGCCCAACCATCTAAAAAAAAGCAGAAGTAGAAGCCAAAGCAGATATTAGATTCCTCTTCTCAGCACTCTACTGGCCCACCATCTTCTTCTAAGAAGGAGAAATAGAAGACTGAGAGACCTACATGTTCCTATTGTCAAAAGGGACCTCATGATGAGTCACATTGTTTTCAGAAGAGATTTGATGGCTATGAGAAATAGATTGTAGATTTGCAAGCTCTTCTTCAGAAGAGCACTGTTTCCTCTCCATCCTCTTCTAGGTCACAAGGGTCTACTTTTCAGTCTTCCTCCACATCTTCGACATCTAGATAGGATTTTGGATAGGGTCATGCATTACGGGCATCCATTGCATCCCCTTCACAGGTCTCTCGAATACTAGATTCAGGTGCTTCTCACTATATGGCATCTTCTCAAGGGGTCTTCTCTACTATTAAAGCTTCTCCCATTCCTCATATTCTCATGGGGAATAACACTGTCCTGATAGTCTATGGGAAAGGTTTAGTAGGCATTCAGGATGTCACATTTAATGATGTATTCTATGTCCCATCTCTATTTGTAAACCTTCTCTCAATTTATCAGATTACACACAGTGGATCAAGGAAGATAGTTGAGTTCACTTTAGATTTAGTCTTCATTCAGGATAGTGTGACATGAGGCATTATTGCTACAAGGATAGTTGATCATTCCACCCATCTCTACACCTTCTCACACTTTGGTCCACCATCTCCATTGTCGGAGCACAGCTCTCCTCTTTTGTGAGAGCCTCATGTGGTGCATTCAAGTCACTTGAACTTTTGTATTGTTCCTGAGATCACTTCTATGACTGCCACACCACATCCTATTAAGGTCTTTTCTCTTTAGTAGGTTTCTTCTTCAGCGCTGCCTGACCCTCTAGCTCCATTCATCGAGCCACTAGGTGCACTTTTTGAGGATTCTATAGAGGACGTTCATCTCCTCTTTCATGACAGTGTCAACACACCTGTCACACCTCCTACATTGGGGATTCCCTTTCAGGATCCTTGTATTTCTCCTTTGAGCATTAGTTAGGCCTTCCAGTTCAACCTCTCATTCATGGGTTTCCTTGTTCTATGCCTTTGTTTCTTCCACATTGGAGTTGCATTGGTTCAATCATTTCCACAGGGGTTCCATCATTCTGGGGGGGCTTTGGTGTCTCATCCCTCTCTCATGGGGGGGCTAGGTGTACTTATGGTTTTGAGAGAGTCTCTTGAGCCATTTTTTTTTCTACATTTTTCTATCTCTTTTTGGAGTAGGGTTTTTTTCCCATTGGGTTTTGTCTATTTCTCCATTTTACAGAGATTTGGTTGTGTTGGGTACCTCATCAGGCCATGTTGTTGGGACCCATTTTTATGCTTTCAACACTCTAGTTTCCTTTACTTTCATCTTGCATTGTTTGTAGCTGCATTGCTGCTCATCTTAAGGGGGGGTGTTAGAGTAAAGTATTAATTATATTACCTTTACTCCCTTCTTAAGATGTCAACTCATTTTTCTTTAATTAAATGCACATGCACTAGTTGTTTTAAATATAAACTTGCATGCATTAGTCATGTAATAGTTAAACTAATTATTACATGCACTAGGGTTTTCCTTTCAAGGCTTTTGATCTCCTTTATAAGGATGATCCATTGTACATTTAATTTATTCATTATTTGAGGATATTTTGTTCTTCATATTTTTGAGTCAAACCCTTGCCCTCTTCTTGTCTCTACTTCCTTGTAACAGTTATACACTAAGTTTGTACCCTTGTTTCAAGCTCTCATAGTCTTGATAACCTAGTATAACATGGGAATCATCTCCAAGTGTGGGACCTATGCTAACTAAGATGAGACCTCCAGGTTCTAGGTTGGTTCCTCTTGGATAATCACCTTAATTTGCTTCTAGACATGAAAAGTAAAACTTTTGAGGGAAAGGGATAGAAGGAATGCTTGCAAAGGGAAATGACTGAAAGCAAACTACCTACTAGGTGATACACAGAAATTAGAGTATGAATTGCAACATAGAGGGATAGAATCAATGAAAGGCTTAGGTCTAGTAGGTCACAACTTATTGAATAGGCTTGCATAAGTGTTTCATAGGAGGGCTTGAACATAAGACACAACCTATGACCTACAAGCAGACATTCACTTATGCAACTCGGTGTAGGATTGAGACAAGACTGTTAGGGGGCTGAAGTATACCCACAAAAATATCTAAATTAGATCAAACACAATAACACACATAATTATAGAAAGTAAGAGGGATAAGGAACCCTAAGTTGTCATTGAAAACATGCATAGACTTCAATTCATTAAGAGATGATTCAGACAAGGAAGCATAGGGACATGAAGAATTGTCACAAAATACCTCTGTAATGTTTGAATAATCAATGGGAGATTAAAAAGAGTAGAAGAACAGAGGGTAGAGAACATACCATAGATAGCCTTTTGAGAAAGGATGACTTTCTTTCAAAAGTGGACTCTCTCCTTTACCAAAATGTGAACTCTCTGAGTACTAAGGCTCCAAAATACAATATATACATCTCAACTGCACGCAGGTAGGAGTCAAAAACCTAATTAGGGTTACATGGATTTTACATTAGAATAATGTTTAACCCTAATCACATCACATCTAATCATAAATACATCTCTATAACACCATGGCCGATCAGATACTATGTGCCCATCTTTGTACTGCATCAATCCACAGACAAGCAACCTGGATCCATCAACTTTTCTGCAACAGGCCCACCATGAATGCTAAAATGGTACCTCACAGGGACAAGAAATGACTCATGATGGCCACCTAGGCTTCCTCATCATCTTCCTCAACTGAAAACATCTTGCAGACATAAATTTCCTAGCTACCTCATTGTTCGCAACATGTTGAATCAATCGCATGTAGAAAACCCTCTACAGAGATATTTGAATTTGAATTATAATGGCTAGCTGGTCATTTTAAAACATTTTCATCAAAATCTAATGTTTTCTAGTAGATGACTAGCTCAGATCATCCTTGAAATAGTTATAAAACCTCCTTGAAAAGTCAAAAAACCACCTCAGCACACTGCAACTAATAAAATATTAGCACATCGGCACACCTGTCATTTTGGCCCCACCTCAAGCTTTTCTTTCTTAAGTCATTCGATGACTACATGATGGAAGACTTTTCTCTAAGTCATGAAGAACCTTTTCATAACCTTGGCCCGATTAAGCGACTACGTGAACAAAGTGGTCGCTGAATTTCTAAGTCTTCTGGCTAACCCTGGGCCCATTTTCCACTTGGCAATCTTCCATTTGTCCTGACCACCTCATCAGAAAAACACCTTGGTAGGTTCTGACATCAGACCCATAGAGAACTAGATTCCAATCTAATGGCGGGCGGATGATCACATGGCCACTGAATATTCTTTCAAATCATGCACCATCCACTGATCCTTTTAGAACTGGGACCCCATGACACATCAAACCCTCTGATGATTCCCCATCATCACAGAGTAGCCAATCATATGTGAGCACATCAGCGCCAGGTAGCACATCCGACCCACGACCCAGAGATTCTCATTGGACGGTCATCGTATGATCTCATAGGGTTAGAAGATTCTATGAGATCATACGACCACTGTAGATCTTAGCCCTTATGACACATCTGCAGACCTTCTGACATGGTGCCACTGATAGATCCAAGATGTTGTCTGGCCAACCAATAATGAACGAGCATGTCAGAAATCGAGGACCCACCTGACAGAGCCTAGAGATAAAGTAAGGTCAACAGTGGGTGCATGATCTCATGTGTCAGAAAAGCTCCTTCAGATCATGTGCCAGCCATTAGATCATCATTGGCTGACAATCGCTGGGCCTATGTTGACATGGTGCCAAATCACAAGTCCTTAACCAATCAAAGGTGCACAGCTCGGACAACATGGCTGGACCCACTTGTAAACGCATTCTGTAGACAGGAAGATTGATAGTCATCGCAAGATCTCATGGAATCTTTTAAGGCCATGAGATCATGCGACAACCATCAGATCTAGAATCTTGACTTTAGCCGCGAAGTAGAGACCGCCAACTCAAAAGGTAATAGCTTGCCAGACCGCTAAGTGTTAGGGCTTTGACTGCCGGGAATCAGAGATTTGGTGACTGAAGGATTCAAAGTGCACGTGGAAGTTGATGGAACTTAAGTGGCCGATAAAGTTAATGATAAAATATAATAGGCCAAAGTGGTTTTTTAGGGTTTTTTGCTTTTCACAGCTAGTTTTTATGAATTTTTTACCAGCAGACTAGGGGCCTTTAGAAATTTGCAGAGGCCAGAGAATAGGGCAGAACACCATGAAATTTTTAGGGATGCTTGGCAAGGTTAAAACAAGGACTTGGGGATAGATTTTGGCCAAATTTGTATAGAATAGGAAAATTGTGGTAACATTTTGGTGATTTCTACTAGATGTCAGCCTGCTAGACATGGAAAACCAGTGGTCTTAAAACAATCCATTGGGCACGGGGTCATCAAAAATCAAAACTATCACAGTGAGACAAAACTAAAGTTTTGCTTAGGGAACTTCTTGGAAAAAGGAAACTAACCTAAAAAGAAAGAACAGGGAGCAACGGAACAACAATAATTATAGAGATTCACAAGGAAGGGTTAACCTCAAAATAGGGCTTCAAGTGGAAACCATTTATTGAGATAGGCAGGGGAACTCCTTCCATATTTGATAGTTGAAAAGCATTGGATCCCTTGCACTCTATTATAACAAATGGTCCACCCCAAAATGAATCAAACTTGGTATGTCTGCCAGGCCTTGATCTGAACTCATCCCATTTGAGGACTACATCCCCAACTTTGAAATTTCTGATCCTAGCTCTTTTATCAAAGCTTTTCTTTGTTTGGATCTGATGGAATTCCATATCCTACATTGATTTGTCTCTGATCTCCTCCAATTCCATCAACTGAGCATATTTGATCTGCAAGGGGTCCTCCTCTTCAAATAGGACATATTGAGTGGCCAAGTCCAGAGCTGGTAATTCAGTTGAAATGGACAACTTATCCTCTCTGCCATACACTAGAACATAAGGAGAATTACCAATGATTTTCTTTGGAGTAATTCTATCTAACCATAATCCAGACCTGAGTTTAGTATGCCAATCCCTCTGATTATCTTGGAGAGTCTTGTTGATTATCCTAATCAAGTTCTTGTTTGTTGATTCTGCTAAGCCATTTCCCTGATGGTAGTAATTTTAACTTGTATTCAGATAAATGTCATTCTTGACTGCCCACTCTGAGACTTTGAGGCCTGTGAATGCTAATGTATTATCTAAAATTATAGAATCTAGAATGCCAAATCTATGAATTATGTCATCATAAAAACTTAAGGCAGCACTCTCATTTGATTCTTTTAAAGCAATTGCTTCTGTCCATCTGGTGAAGTAATTTGTTGCAGTGATTATCCATTTATGGCCTGCACTAGATGGAGGATTGATCATGTCAATGAAGTCTATACCCCACTTCATGAAAGGTTGTTCTATTCTGATCGGTTGTAGGGGCAAGGTTGCAAGCCTTTATTTTCCTACAAACATGGTACACTTGATGCATTTCCTCACATACTCATGTCTATCCTTGAAGATATATGGCCAATAGTATTTAGCCCTCATGATTTTAAAAGTAGTAGTCCTAGGAGAAAAGTGACCTCCAGAAGGTCCATCATGAAACTCAAATAGGATGTCTGCTATCTTTTCTGAATCTATGCATCTTAAAAGGACACCACTGTGATCCTTTCTAAAAAGAACTTCATTTATCAACACAAAAGGAATAGACTGTAACCTATAATACCTTCTTTTTGCTGAATCTAGGCCTATAGGACATTGTCCTATCTTCAAGTAATTGATCATATTAGGCAACCAGCTTGTTGCCTTGGCTTGTTCTTCTGTAGAATGCACCACCAGAGATGCATCTATTTGCTTTTATTTCTTTGAACTTTCATCCCCTACCAAATGTTCACAAAGACCTCTTCCTCTAACTAGCTTGCTAGTTTGGATATCTATGTCATATTCCATCACCTTGGTGATCCAACCAGCTCTTTTCTCATTTAGGTCTTTGGAAAGCAAAAATTCTTTGACACTTGGATGAGTAACTTTCAAGTGTACCTTGCTATGGGTCAACAAATATCTAAACTTTTTAAGGCTCTTTACCATAGCAAGTACATGTTTCTCTACAAAAGAGTATCTATGTTCATACTCTAAACCTTTGCTAAAGAAAGCAATAGGCTACTCCAATCCATCTAAATTTTCTTGAGTCAACATAGCAGATATAGAATTATGACCTCCATAAGCATAAAGGATAAAATCCTTACTGAAATTTGGGTTGAGGAGAGCAGGAGATTCTATTAAGGCCTCTTTGATAGCTTGGAAATTGACTTTCCCTTCTTTAGTCCAGCTGAAAGTTGAACTCTTCTTCAACATGGCTGTCAATGGCTTTAGTAAATCTGCAATGTTAGGCAAGAACCTCCTAACAAAATTAATCTTTCCTATGAAAGATTGGAGACTTTTCTTATGATGTGGCAATGGTAGCTCTAAGATGGCTGCAATTCTCTCAGGATCTACTGTGATCCCTTCTTTGGATACTACATATCCCAACAATTTTCCTTCGTGGACTGCAAACACACATTTCTTGGGATTAAGAGATATCCCAAATTCTCTACACCTTTCAAAGATCTTCCTCAAATGTTTGATATGGTTTGCTACATGCTTTGAATAGATAGTTATGTCATCTAAGTAGACCAATAAAAATTTGTACATGAGGCTCTTAAAGGCCATATCCATTGCCTTTTGAAATGTAGCACCTGCATTTGACAAACCAAAGGGCATCTTTTGATAAGCCATGGTTCCCCACTTGGTTGTAAATGCAGTCTTGTATTGATCCTCTTCATTCACTAAGATCTAATTGTATCCTGAATAGCCATCCAATAATGAAAATCTCTCAGATCTAGAGACACATTGCAAAATTTGTTCCATGGAGGGTAATGGATGGTGGTCTTTTAGAGAGGCCCTGTTGAGATCCTTGAAGTCAACACATAACCTCAACTCCCCATTCTTCTTCTTGATAGGAACAAGGTTGGAAACCCAACTAGTATGCTTGATGGGGTACAGATGATACCACTTTCTATTAGTTTGAGTACTTCTTTATGCATAAGTGGCTCAAGTTTGGGATTAACAGGCCTTTCCTTTTGCCTCACTGGTTTGGCATTAGGTTCTAACTCAATAGTGTGCTGAGCAAGGGCGGGATCAAAACCTTTGAGGTCTTCATATTGCCATGCAAACACATTACTGAATTCTTTGAAAAGTTGCATGTAATATTGCCTTTCCAAATTAGTGTTTATCTTCCCAAATTGTAAGCTCTTACCTAGTTCCAACTCTAATTCAACACAATGTTCTTGTTGAACTACCAGGCTAGGTTTTTTTCTTTTTGATTTGATCATCCTTATTGAAGACAACTTCTAATGTAACAAGACCTCTAGGCATCTTATTGGACTTAAGTTGTATCACTTGGTCACCATAGCTCTATGATAGCCTATCTGGATTATGCTCTGAAAAAACATCTTCTTCAAACAAGAATTGTAGAATTTGTTCATCATTGTCAAACACCTGCCAATTGACATCATTATCAGGAATAGAGGGTCTGACAATCACTTTGACATGCTATTGGGTCTCCTCCTTTGAAATAGTATTTGGAATATCATACTGAGATCCAACAGCAGCTAACCTATCTTCATTTTGATTTAGCTTCCTAGGGATAGCAACAATATTGAAAGCACAAAAATCCTCAATTGCATCCCAAACTCTATGTTTGTATGCTCTTGAGGTGTCATTATTGGTTGCACTTATCCCTCTTACTTGGCTGACAACTAACTCACTGTCACCATAAACTTTTAAGGCCTTAAGCCCTCTTTTTTAGCCCACTCCAGTCCATTCACAAGGCTTTCATACTCTATAGTATTGCTAGTGCAGGAGAAACTGAATCTAAAGGTAGTATAATACCTTTCTCCTTTTGGGGACACTAGCATAGCACCACCACCAGAACCATGTCTACTTCTAGCTCCATCAAAAAATAGTTCCCAAACCTGATTGCTCTGATACTCTGAATCAGTGTCTTCTTTGAGAAGGCTTGGCTCTATGGATCCACTTTCTTGTATCAAATAACTTCCCAAACCAAAATCCCAAATAAGATTTTCTTGGGCCTTTGAAGCTCTTTCATCTAGAAGAATATCAAGGATACTCTCTATCTTTGTGCTTTCTTCACTAATGGTTTGGAAGTCACTGTCATCAAATATAGGGCAATTTACATTGATGGTATTGGACACATATGGTTCTATATGGTTTGTTGCAAATGGTTTTGATTTAATGGTGACCTTGGTCCGATACCTTGTATTAAATAGCATGTGAGACCAATCAGAAGATAGGTAGCCTCCTATCCTAGCTATAAACTCCCTTGAAAGACATATAAAAAATAATGCAGGGAGATCTATGATATATATATCAAGGAGGATGGAGAAACTAGGACTAGCATACAGGATCAGACTGGTATCCTTATCTACACCTATAGTATCGACTGAGGACCCATCAAGTTTGGTGACCTTCTTTTGGAAGGGTTCATATTTGAGTCCTAATTGGTCAGCCACTTTCTTGGGCATTACAGTGCTAGTAGCTCCACTATCTACCATATAATTATGCACTAAAGATTTTCCAATAATTAGAGATACATAAAAAGGAGGTGGCTTTGAGTTCCTACCTCATGTGGTATTGGCCCTGGAGTTGCTACCTAGAGCCTCCTTTTCTTGATCAGTGTTAACCAACACTAGCTTTGCAGCTTCCTTTGTAGGTTGAGGAGTTGTTACTTCAGTCATGGCCTTCTTCAAAATTTCAAGCTGTCCTGGAATGGCCAAAGAGTCCCACATGGATATGGTAACATTCATCTTCTTCATGTTGTCTACGATATTGAATGGTGTCACAGTGTGTACTCTTTGTTGTGTCTTTACTATGATGGGCTCCATCTCTTTGAATGTTTGATCTTCTTTAATTGTAATGGCAGGAGCCTTCTTTGGTATGATGGGAGTGGCTTGCTGCAGTGGCTCTGCCAATGTAGTGGCCTTGGCATTAGAATCTGCTCTCTCCATATCTTGAGCTCTTCTCTTTGCTCTTGTATAGGAAACAAAGGCAACTTCATCATTGACTCCATTGAAGTCATGTTTCTCCCAATTGAAAAGAGCAGTCTCATTCTCTTGTGATTCTTGTTGAGGGACTAATCCACTAGATGAAACCTCTGATTCAGCTTGGGAGGCATTCTGAACCATTAGGGCTTGGTTCATCCATCCATTTGAACATGTAGCCTAATTATGAGGCTGATTACAAGGAAAACACCATTCATTATCCATAGCCATATTATTTTGACTAGGAAACATATCCCTCACTAGATTTACAAAATTTAGAGGTGCAAGGTTATATGGTTGGAATGGTCTCTGATTAAAACTTTGTCTTTGTCCTTGATACCCTCCTTGGTATGGTGGCCTATTTTGTTGATAAGGTTGTCCTTGATTTTGAGATTGCTGATTAGGACCTTGGCCTTGTGGCCGAAAGGGTGGTCTGATTCCTTGACCTTGCTTCTTTAGATTTGTGACCTCTTTAGTCAAGGTCTGCAACAAGTTTTTCATTTCTTGTTGACTACTCTGTTGGATATTCTTTATCTCTTGCAACTCTTGAGAGAAACTAGTTGTTAGCTCTTGACCACTAGTACTAGCTTGGGATGATAGTATGGTGGGAATAGGGGTAAATGGGGGTACTTGTGTAGGTGAAATGGGTTGAAGGCTAGGAAAATGGGCATGGGTGGCCTTCTTTGTATCATGCCTGCTTGGATTAAATAGTTTTTAGCCCTAACAGCTATGTCAAAAGCTTGGGGTAAGGAAGTACCACCCATAGACTGGATCATGATAGCGATTTGACCATTCAAGCTTTGCAAGTAGTATATAAAAGCATGGTCAGCTAATGGTCTCATAGAGACTGGAATTCTATTCCATGTTTTGAGGAATCTACTATTGTAATCTGTCATTTGCTCTTGAGAGTCTCTCTTAATGGTTGTCAACTGCTCTACCAGAGATAAGTTATCTAATTTATCTTCAAAATGCTTACTTAATGCATCCCCTAACTCATCCCATGAAGTAATAGAACCAATAGTTAGAGTTCTAAACCATTCAAGAGCCTTACCTTTTAGAGAGGCTACTAATAATTTTATGGCCACATCCTCTTGAGTAATATTGTGTATGTTGCAGATGGTGGTCACATCTCTTATGTGTTCAAAAGCAGTTGTCTACCCTTCACCTATGAAATTAGGTATACCCTTTTAGTGCCACCAAGGGCACATCATGATGTTGAGCAAAGGCTAATGGACTCCCTTGGTTGAATGGTGCAAAGGCAAACTACCTAGCCATTGTAGGAGTTGGAATCTGAAGATTAACAACTATATTAGTTGTATTTGATACTAGATTTGAATCCTCCTCTAGATCTCTGGTTAGAGATCTGCCTCTTCTTCTGGAATGAAAGGGAAAAGGTCTCCTTCTAAGGTATCTAGTGGTGTTGATTTAACTCTCCTTAGAGGGGATGTTCTTTGATTTGACCTACCTTTATGACTTCCCTTTGAGGGAAACACTAAAAATTTAGTAGGCTTTGAGCTCCTAGTCTCAATCATTCTCATAAACCTTAAACAAGGTTGGCCTGGATCTTTGAAAATAGTGGAGTCACCAGATATACTTGATAGAACAACTTCTAAAAGCTTGTATTATGCAATTTGTATATCAGAGATAACATAATCTTCAAACAATGAACTTCTTTTCTTTTATAGTCCCATCGGGCATGCCAGAATTGTTATACACTAAGTTTGCACCCTTGTTTCAAGCTCTCATAGTTTTGATAACCTAGTATAACATGGGAATCATCTCTAGGTGTGGGACCTATGCTAACTAAGATGAGACCTCCAAGTTCTAGACTGGTTCCTCTTGGATAATCACCTTAATTTGCTTCTAGACATGAAAAGTAAAACTTTCGAGGGAAAGGGATAGAAGGAATGCTTGGAAAGGGAAATGACTGAAAGAAAACTACTTACTAGGTGATACACCAAAAATTAGAGTATGAATTGCAGCATAGAGGGATAGAATCAATGAAAGGCTTAGGTCTAGTAGGTCACAACTTACTGAATAGGCTTGCATAAGTGTTTCATAGGAGGGCCTAAACATAAGACACGACCTATGACCTGCAAGCAAACATTCACTTCTACAACTCGGTGTAGATTGAGGACAAGACTATTAGGGGGCTGAAGTATACCCACAAAAATATCTAAATCAGATCAAACACAATAACACACACAATTATAGAAAGTAAGAGGGATCAGGAACCCTAAGTTGTCATTGAAAACATGCATAGACTTCAATTCATTAAGAGATGATTCAGACAAGGAAGCATAGGGACATGAAGAATTGTCACAAAATACCTCTCCAATGTTTGAATAATCAATGGGAGATTACAAAGACTAGAAGACCAAAGGGTAGAGAAGATACCATGGATAGCCTTCTAAGAAAGGATGACTTTCTTTCAAAAGTGAACTCTCTCCTTTACCAAAATGTGAACTCTCTGAGCACTAAGGCTCCAAAATACAATATATACATCTCAACTGCACACAGGCAGGAGTCAAAAACCTAATTAGGGTTACATGGATTTTACATTAGAATAATATTCAACCCTAATCACATCACATATCATCATAAATACATCTCTGTAACATGATGGCTGATCAAATACTGTGTGCCCATCTCTGTATTGCATCAATCCACGAACAAGCAACCTAGATCCACCAACTTTTCTACAATAGGCCCACCATGAATGCTAAAATGGTACGTCACAGGGACAAGAAATGACACGTGATGGCCACCCAGGCTTCCTCATCATCTTCCTCAACTACAAATGTCCTGTAGACATAAATTTCCTAGCTACCCTCGCCGTTCGCAGCATGTTGAATCAATCACTGGCAAAAAAGCCTCTACAAAGATATTTGAATTTGAATTATAACGGCTAGCTAGTCATTTTAAAAACATGTTCATCAATATCTATTGTTTCTTGGTAGATGAATGGCTTAGATCATCCTTGAAACAGTTATAAAAACCTCCTTAAAAAGTCAAAAAACCACCTCAGCACACTGCAGCCAATAAAATCTTAGCACGTCGGCACACCTATCATTTTGGCCCCACCTCGAGCTTTTCTTTCTTCAGTCATTCGGTGACTACACAATCGAATACTTTTCTCTAAGTCATGAAGAACCTTTTCATAACCTTGGCCCAGTTAAGTGACTACACAAACAAAGCGGTCGCTGAATTTCTAAGTCTTCCAGCTAACCCTGGGCCCATTTTCCACTTGGTAATCTTCCATTTGTCTCAACCACCTCATCAGTAGAACACCTCAACAGGTTCTAACATCAGACCCATAGAGAACTAGATTCCAATCTAATGGTGGGCACATGATCTCATGGCCGCTGAATATTCTTTCAGATCATGTGCCAGCCACTGATCCTTTTAGAACTAGGACCCCATGACACATCAGACCCTCTAAAAAATCCTCATCATCATAGAGCAGCCAATCATATGCGAGCACATTAGTGCTAGGTAGGATATCGGACCCACAACCCAGAGATTCTCATTGGATGGTCGTCACATGATCTCATAGGGTCAGAAGATTCTATGAGATCATATGACCACCATAGATCTTAGCCCTTTTGACACATTTGTAGACCTTCTGACAACAGTCCCACTGATAGATCCAAGATGTTGTCTGGCCAACCAATAATGAACGAGCATGTCAGAAATCGAGGACCCACCTGACAGAGCCTAGAGATAAAGTAAGGTCAATAGTGGGTGCATGATCTCATGTGTCAGAAAAGCTCCTTCAGATCATGTGCCAGCCATTAGATCATCATTGACTGACAATCGCTGGGCCTGTGTTGACATGGTGCCAAATCACAAGTCCTTAACCAATCAAAGGTCCACAGCTCAGACAATGTGGCCAGACCCACTTGTAAATGCATTCTGTAGATAGGAAGATCGACGGTCGTCACAAGATCTCATGGAATCTTTTGAGGCCATGAGATCATCCGACAACCGTCAGATCTAGAATCTTGACTTTAGCCACTAAGCAGAGACTACCACTCAAAAGGTAACCACTCCCCAGATCACTAAGTGTTAGGGCTTTGACCGTTGGGAATCAGAGATTTGGTGACTAAAGGATTCAAAGCACACATGGAAATTGATGGAACTTAAGTGGCCGATAAAGATAATGATGAAATATAACAGGCCAAAGGGGTTTTTTAGGGTTTTTTGCTTATAACAGCTAGTTTTTATGAATTTTTTACCTGCAAACCAGGGGCCTTTAGAAATTTGCAGAGGCCAGAGAACAGGGCAGAACACAATGAAATTTTTAGGGATGCTTGGTAGGGTTAAAACAAGGACCTGGGGATAGATTTTGGCCAAATTTGTATAGAATAGGAAAATTGTGGTAACA
>BSBK01000698.1:600000-760000 GCA_027943335.1 Chamaecyparis obtusa
AGATGTAATCCATAGGTAGAATCAAGTACACTTTTCACAAAGAACCAAAATTGTATGTACTGAGAAGTCTTGTGTATAACTGAAATCATAGATACTTTATTGAGAACATACTAATAACCACAATCATCCAACTGATATTGCCAACAACCAACCGATATCGCTAGGTAGTCGGTATGAAGGTTTTGACATCAATAAAAACAATGTCAACAACATCTCAATTATTATAACATACCTTAGTTGGCATATAGTTCATACACTCATTATAATGTTAGACCTTTGTTGTTGCAACTTATTTGACTAGGAATCTCTCTACCCAACAAATTTAGACATTGCATAAACCTATGCACCAAGATCTTAGAATACATATAGGTTGGTGAGTTCTATTTGTCAAAAAATAAACAAGTATCTTGACTGCCTTTGTGTTCAAAATAATGTGATACACTAGAGGCTAATCTAGGAAGTATAATATACAAAAATAATTGAATACTTCAATATTAATAAAAATATTATATCAACACTTGAATGCAATACATGTAGTGGCCTCATATGTATGCAAATAATGAATGTTGCATCAAGTCTCTCATTCTTTTTATACCTATTTATGGGCTTTCTTGAGTTCATCCTAATCAAAATGTAAGATTGGAAGTCAAGTGGGAGAGACTAGAAAGAGGACGGATAACGATTAATTTTGATGGAGTCTTGAAATGGAACCTTGGTCCCTCTAGCACTGGATGTTTGACTCGTGACATGGAATGTAATATTTTGGCTATGAAAACTAGTAGAATTGAAGATGGGACAAATAATGATGTGGAGGCAAAGGAAGTTCTATTTTCTATTGAACTATATCAGAAAATTGAGGTAAAGCAACTGCACCTAGAAGGTGATTCTCAAAATATTATCAATGTCATTGTTGAGGGAAAGGTGCATGCCTCAAATATTGAAAAAATAGTGAACATCATTCGATAGAAGTTAGCCCATTTCAAAAATTTCAAAATAACACATATACTTCATGAAGAAACCACATAGCTAATACTCTTTCTAAATGGGCACTATGCTTTCAAATTTTAGGCAAGGTGTTCGAAGACTTAAGGGGGCTCAATCTAGTGGACTATGTGTTTGGTGTTTCCATATTTGAATTTTAAATTTTAAATTCAAATTAAAAACCCTCTCATGAATGCATACTTTGAAGGATTGTGTGAGGTTTAATTACATTATGGTAATGCCTTTTTTAATTCTCGTCATTTCATAAATGTTGGAGCCAAAGGTAATGATGTAGCTCAATCCTCAAGGTAGATGTTGGAAGGAGGTACCATGTTTTTATGCGTAGTCATATTTGGGATTTCAATTGACAAGATTGGGTATGCACGTGGAGGATATGTGAGGTAGATTAAATTTATCATTGGAATTTGTTTTTTGTTTTTTAGTTTTCTATTCACAATTGGTGGTCAAAGTCTGTGAGGAGCTAGTGAGAATGAAGATTAATTTCACCCTTCTCACACTAAAACCAACTATGTTTTGTGGGGAAGATCTTGTAAAAGAGGCTGAGGGGTGTTTTTGCATTAGATAAATTGATATTTTAGCAAACTATTTATTTGATTCTTGGGGAGAATTTTATGAAGTAATAACATCGTTGCTAAGCCAATGTAGATATTGGGTCTACATTCAGGGTGTAGGCACTTGAGCTTGGTACGAAGGAGGAGGTGTTGTGAGTCATGAAAACATGTGTGCATCCAAAGTGGTATTGTATCTTAGTCCCAATGTTGGCTATGGAAGAACTTGGTGTAGGTTTTTGAGCTCATCAATGTGGATGGAGGAGGATTGGTGACTAGAAATCCCCAATTCACCCCTTCTTGGTGTTGAGTTCCACGAGGAATATGGAGGAGAGGCATGTGGAGGAAACTATTAGCTGGGAGTCATTAAAGGACATATAGAATGTATGAGAGGTGTAACACAAGAAGATGAAGGTGGGAGACAATAATGCAAAACTAGATAAAGGAAAAAAGGTGGTATTCAGGCTTGAAGACCATTGGTTCAATGGGCCAATGGGGAAGCTAAGAAAGGCATAAGTTAGGGTGATAATATCAGTCCTACATACCTTTTTTCACTCTAGTATATGTTTTTTAATGGTGATAGTAATATTGTCAGGGCATAGCCTATTTTTGGTAATATTGTAATTGGTCTATTGTAGTCGAGGATAGTGCTTAGTTTGGGCTTCTTTTATGCTATAGATGTAATGTATATAGATAGCATTCATGCATAATGTGGGTTTTTTTTTTTAGTCGAATAGGTAGTGATTGTGGTTATAGACCTCAAGGTGGTCATAAAGTTCTAGTTTGAAGAATACATTAAATCATGGCCCTCTTTCGTAAACTCTCTATTAAATATTAATAATATAATACATATTTTATCAAACAAAAACTAAAGTATCTCATTCTTTTTAGTATTACAAATTATTATAAATATGAAGATCAAACTCTACACTCCTCTCTTGGTTTTGATACATCCTAAGATCTCATTAGAATGAATTACTTCAGAAAACTACTTGTGACAAAGGACTAATTTAACTCTATGCTCATTATGGTATATAGATTCTCTAAGATACCTATCATTATTACTTGCAAGAAATGTCTTTCCATGCCAAATGTTGCATCTCCTTTCTTCACTTATGTTTGGTTCTATTTTAGTTTACCCAAATTGTTTTTTTTATAATGGTCCATAATTTGTTTGTCACTTAAGGAAAAATTTATGGACCACATTAGGTATGTAACTATATTAGTCTATATCTTTCCCCATTTAGATAGGTGGCCAAAAAAGAGGTGGTTAATTACACTTTATGAATCTATAATATTTCACCCTTGGGATGAAAACATCATCTACATTTAATAAATTCCTCTAAGAAATCTCTACATAGCTTTTTGAAGCAGATTTATTTATAAACACATCTTAGATTCCAACAAGTGGCGCCCCTTTAAAAATATTATTACACACCAACTACATTAGATTCACCTACATATGAATATGAAGATAAAAAGGTATACAAGTACATGTGCATTGTGTTTAGTAGATACTTACATTGAAATAATAGAAATAAAAAGAGTGGCATGCTACTCACCACACACCTCATTGTGATTTCTAGCAAGAAAAGCCTCACCATGCTAAATGTTACACCACCTTTTTTTTAATTTTTAGGTTTGGGTCCATTTTAGCTCATCCAAAATTATTATTTTAATAATGACCCATAATTTGTACCACACATAAAAGAGACGTAAGAGTCCTTTACCATGCATGGATATAATTTTGTAGAATCAATTAATATTGGAAACCAATTGATCATAATACCACAATATTGATTGATTCTAATAGGGGTTGAAGGAGCCCACCCAAGAGACAATAAATTAGTTTCTTCTTTTTTTCATTATTGAGTTGATAAAAAAGTTGGGTGGATTTAAGGTGAGGAGCATTTGGATTTGATTTTAATAAAAGAGTTACAATGATTCACCAAGTAGAGTAACTTTAGGAAAGCTTTATGAACTATAATATATATAACTACATTAGTCTATATATTTTTACATTTAGATAGGAGACCAAATATAAGTGGTCAATTATACCTCTCAGCATCTATAGTACTACATACTCATGCTTGGGATGAAAAAATCCTCTAAGTTTAAAATTCCTACAATAGAGCTCTACATAGCTCTATAGGACATTTGACATATCCTATTTCATTTCATCCACATTATAATCACATATATATGAATAAGAAGTCAATAATGGTACAAAATTTTATGAAGTGTATCAAACATGTGCACCAATTAGTATTTGATGAATACATCGAAGTTTAATAAAAACACAAAGAGTGCCATGAAACTCACCACACACCTTGCATGTTTTCAATTGGTGATAAAGTGTAGTTGCATATTAAAAAAATGACTTTTAAGGGTCTTTAGGTCCATTGACCTAGTAATATTTGTAAGGTTCCTTCCAATCTTTTAGAAATCATTTGGTGCTACTTTTGGCATTGTACTTGTCGGGGATGGGTCAAGCTATAAGAGTCTCTGAGTTTTTGGTAGCTCTTTTTCATTTTTCTAGTATTGTAGTTTCCATTCAAAGCACTTAGGATTAGAAAAGTGTGCAAAAGTACCACAAGCAAAAAAAAAATGGATGTTGGATCCATGAAGCATAAAAACCAAGAGCTAATCTCATTTGCAACAAGTTTTGAAATCAACGAAGACATATTCTCTATCATCATAGGGGAATTTTTTTCACATATTGATGAAAAGGTACTGATTTATGAGGAGGCAAATGAAGACAACCTTGTTTAGCAAAATAAATAAATCACCATATACAAGGTTGATGCTCAAGTTGAACGTGATGTCAAATAAAAATTCCTACTTCAAGAAGAGAGCTACAATAAAGTGAAAATTAGTCCTCTCATGCAGAAAAGTAAAGAAGATATTGAAGAAGATTAGTTTTTGGATTATTTTTTCTTAACCTTAGATGTTAAACCAACATCTTTTGTAGTACAAAACTATGAGCATCATGAAGATGGTGCATAAATTTCTACACTTCTATCAAATTAGTTACACAGAGTGGTCTTTAGAAATCAAGAAGAGGATAAAGAAGAAACCCATCTACACAAAACCAACAAGGAGGGTTCAATATTTTTTCTTTCACGAGGGTGTCCTGTCCGACATATCATTCATATGGAGGAAAATAAATCATCACAAGTTATGTTTGTAGAAAAGAAAGAAGCTACAATTGAAGATGAAGCTAAATATGTAGTTGCAGCTAAAGGAGAAATGTTTCATCTTACTTATGTACTTCAATACATAGTATGTATTGTCAACATGAAGTGATAAGTAAGTTTTTTAATGTCTTTCCAAAAGTGTTGTTGTTTATTAAGTTTCTACTGATGTTGCAACTATTTATAATTGCTCATAAGCATGTAAAGCATTGGAAGTTGTTGAGAAGAGGAAGATACTTCAAAGAACCAGTTAATGGTTTTTCTTGATAATGTATTTTTTCTGGTTAGTGTAGGTTAGGATAGGTTAGGGTATATTTTTCATTCAATAAGTGTTGTTACACAATGTCTTAGAGTTAGTAGTTGTCTAATCTAGTTTGTTTCCTAGTTCTTCTTATCTAAATGACTATTTTGGAGGAGTTCACAATTGATTGGTTTCTCATATTTCAAGTCATTTTTTAAGAGTGTAAGTGAGTCAAGTCTCTAATTCTTGAAGAGAGTCATTTCATATATTGTCAAAAATCTCCATTAAGTAGTCTGGTCTTCATGATGTCAAGAATGTTTACTCAATGGTGGTGTCTAGTTGGTTTAATCAAATTTTGTTTAATGGAAATGAACATTCAAATTTGTATTATAAGTCATTGGATGGATAAAAAAATTGTAGGTTTCATGCAACAACTTTTATTTGATTTAATAGTCAATTTATAACCACTACTATGTGACTAGACAATCATCCTGTAGCCACTACTATGTGGCTAAACAACAATCCTACAACAACTATTATGTGATTCAAAAGACAACTTGCACCAAGTATGAAGATGTCTATAACTATTGATATTAAATATGTAACACTCTCAAAGGGACCTGAATATTTAACAATTAAGGGACTTGTACTTTCAGCTATTTGCCATGTTTGAAGCTTCTCATAGAAACACACATGGTACTACATTTATGATTTCTATTTATTCATAATATTTATGTATGCATTGCACTATGTTTTTCAATTATTATTATTGTAATTATATGCTTCATAGCTGATTTGTTTTTCTACCCTCATATAAACATTGTCATTTGAGGAAAAATGACCTTTCAACTAGAGTGAACACGTGTATACCTTGTGTTATTGTCATAGACCATAGGAGGATGACCTTGCCTATGAATTTTTATACTAACTCCTATATTCATGGTGATCGATGCAAAACTAAGAATGATAAATTGAAGAGAAATAAAAATGAAATTTCTCATGAAAAGATAGCAAAGGGAAGAAAGAATGACATTGTGAAGTGTTGGAGATGACATAAAGCAATGATAAAAAGACTTAAGAATACAATCAATAGATTAGAAGGAAATACACCATAGTCATGTCAAATGTAATTATTCCTAATTATAAAATATACATGCATGACATGTGCTATGAAGGATTGAAGTTGTCACTATATTTCATGTTAATAGCTTTCATGTCTAACCAATGCCTATCCCTTGCTTGAGGACAAGCAAGATTTCAGCTGGGGGGCTTTTTACTCAGTCAACTTCAAATGAGTGCTTCTCATTAACTATTGTGATTTAGATTAAATGATTTTAACAAAATTTTCTCCTCCTTTTCAGCTTTCCAAATCATTAAGAAAATATGGATTTCATTAATAATTGAGTGAGATATGCTGATTTTATTGAAACAAGTTTTTGACCTTTTTTGCATTTCCAACAACTGCTGAATATTGACAAGTGTCAACTTGCTTTTCCATCTTTCCAACTACATGAATGACTCAAATATCTCACAAAAAAATGTTAATAATCTCAATACACTTATTATTTAATAATAACCATTTATCATAATAAATAATCATAATTTAGCATTGACTAGCTAGACATACAAATGTTAATGAATACATCATTAATCATAGTTAATGCTTCATAAATCAAGGTAATCTATGGAGATGACTTGAAAATATATTATGAACATTGGAGAAAGTGTTATAAAAAATTATATAAACATGCAAAATTATAGGTTCGTCAACTACAACCTCTATTTCATATATCTAATTCAACAAACTCATTTCAATGACTTTAATTTGTAAAAAGGTATTTGCAAGTTTTTCTCTCATTTTTTCTATGATTTATACTTACATAAATAGATTTATAAGAGCGAAATAACCTTCTCTCTAGATAACATGACAATTTATAACATAGTACATCACCCACCTTTTTCATACTAGAAATAATCCAAACAAGTAACATTGAATGATCCTAGTTTTGTCATAAATTCTCCTTCACTGTTATAGATTTCAAAATGAGGGGCCGTAGAACAAACTAAAAATGGCTAAGAAAGTACTCAAGTGAAAGAAGACTATGACTATTTATATTGTGATATCATTTTGACTATTTGGAGTACAATATCAATTTTACTTTGCATATAACCAATTCTTTAAAGGATGACATTTATGGTGTAAGAATGACAATAGAGGAATGTTAGGAATATGATAGCAACAAACAAAATGAAATAATAGGTGGATTGTGGAGTGTAGGTTTATTGGGGTACAAATTATTAAGTTTGAATGAAAATACTATAATTGAGAACAAAAATAATAGGTTGATTATGAGAAGCAACCATAATGAGAGAATGAGTAGATGCTACAATGTGAGAATTAGGTATAATGACAAAATAAATGACAAGGGATATGAAAATGGCTACAAGAATTAGAGGAAAGAGAAGGAACATGTGGCATGACTAATGTAGGATATCATGTGGAAGGGGGTATAAGAAATAAAGAGGCATGTGAAGGAAGGGGAGGACACACACCTATTAAGGTGAGATTACCCTTTGATCTATGGAACTTAATACCTCCATCATATTAGGATTATGTATCAATAAGTCATCAAAAACATCGCCCAAATTTGAATAATCAACATTATTATTGAATTTAGTAAATATATGATGTGATTATTTGTGGAGTAAAACCAATATCTTTCATATCTATATGTGTGCACTATACATTGTGATTTAAAAACTTCCACATTAAAATATGTTATAGTATTCAAATTACCAATCTTAACCTCCTTTTGGTAAGTCAAGGCCATTGCAAAGTTAAGGCACCTTCTTAGTTGAAAATAAGGATGTAGTTAACCTTGACATAAAAGAAAAAGCTAAAATAATGAAAATGAAATGCAAATCAAGGGAATTTTTAGATCTATTATAAAATTGATAAAATATTATTTTTAAAGTAAAATTTATATAATATTAATCTTGATCAAGTTAACTAATTTATTTAGAGATAAAAACACTTAAAATTTCTAGGTTAGTCAACTAACTAAATATTACAATTGATGTCACAATTGACCTAAATAAAAGAGTCATTTTTACACGAGTGTAGAAATAAATGCTCAAATCGATAAAGGAGGATAAACAAGCTTCTATTATAACAAACACTCTATGTTTTTCCTTGGTAATATACACTTAGATTTGCAATAGAGAGACCCTTATAGTTTGAGAATATGTTGTTCTCTACCTTGGATTAAAACTACATAGGTGACTTTAAACTAGGCATTTGTGGCCTTAAATTTTTATTTAGCCTTGATAATTAGTGGTATCCATGGTGCAATCTTTATGTATTTGTTAATTATAATCGTGTTTATTTATGTGTTATTTGGAGTAGGCTATGCTTAAGTCTTAGGTTTCAACTGTTACTAGGTTTAGGCCAAATGCCAACTCTTACTTTAATTATGTCATTTAAACATTAGACCATGTATGAGAGATAAAAAATTAAAGAGAGTTCAAAAGGAGTAGCAAAAGTATTAGGGACACACTTTTCACATCCTTGATTTTTTAGTCAATAAATTTAAGGAGCTCATAATTTGTCTTTTCAAGAGTTGTCACCACTAATTTTAAGTTGTTTTAGATCTCTACTTACACACACACACACACACACACACATGTATGTCTATTGAATAACAAAATAAAATATTTGAATAATAAAATTTATGTTCAATTCTTCAAAAAACATTATACAAGTCAATGGTGCCTTATTCTACTAGTAAAGTTGAATAATTATAAATAAGCCCACTAATGATCAAGTCTTATTGAGTGCAAAGGCCTAACTTCATAAGGAATGAGAATGAGAGTGTACTATAGGTGAATTTGGTGGAAAGGATACCCCTTAGTGCTTCAGTTTTAGTTGAAGAAGTTTTAGCCTAAATTCTTGTGCTCCCATATTGGGTAGTAATTAAACATTCTTTGTAAAAGATATAAAATCCTCCAAACATAAAAAGAAAAAAGAAAATATAAATATTGAAAGAGAGGGACTACCATAATATGCAACACACCTTACTGCACTAGGGGTTAAATTTGGTGATTGACTATCATCTCTCTTTGTAAACTAGAGTTTTTTTTGTCTTTGACATTAAAAGCAACATAACAAGGGTGGTATCCCATAATACAACAACCTAGAGGGATTTCAATCAGTAGGATAGATATTAGCAACACATTAACAACAAATAAATAGAAAATAATGAATATGAAAAACATCAAAGCATAACTATCAGTAGTGTCATAAAAAAAATAACTATAGAATCTGGAACTCCTATCCAACATGCCTTTTATACTAGTGTAAATATCATAAAAAAAAGCCACTTAGGATCATCCTCAGTAATAACCATAATTAGTCTACTTAAAGTTTCAAAACTAAAAAACCAAAATAACGTTAAAAGTCTTAACATAATGCCAAGAATGACCATTAACAACAAAACATTACAAAAATAGAAGGGACCCCATCCCTATCAAGCTCCTTTGTACTTGCATCCTGATTGTTGCAGCACATTAGACCAATCCTTTGTTAAGAACTTAAAAAGTTCCTTGTATAGTTTTTGTCCTTGCTCTCATCATCTCCAAGGATTTTATTTTGTAAGAGACACAAATAAGTGACTGAGCTACTCATCACACATAGGATGAACATGGAGATGCTTGTAATTTTCCTTTCAAGATCAACCACCTTGGATTTTATCTTTTCCAACTCATCCACCATGGTGGTGCATTGTACATAGATCCCTATCTATTTGTCATTATGGGTCCCAACAATTCTTGTTTTCTAACATTCTCTTCCTTTGGCATCATTTCATTTCTGAGATCAATGGGCCCTACTTTGATACTTTCATACACATCGGCATAATTATTAATAGTCTTAGGGATGTCTTCCACCTCCATGCCCTCCCTTTCTCATCTTCCACATCTTTAACTTTTTCTTCATTCTCCTCACTCCCCTGACCCTCATCTTCCTTAGAGTTAGACTCCACCATTTTCTTCTTTTTTCCCTTACTGGTAGGGTGGGTGGTCAACCTATTGGATCTTATAGGGGAGATATTTTCTTTCAAAACATCATCTTTAGAAATAATCTCTTGTATGGTAAATTTGGCCTTTTTAGCAGAGCGTTTCCCTTTTTTCTTGTTAAGGGGTTGGGTTTTCTATTTGCGATCAATTGACTCCATCTTAGTGGAAATGTGGATAGGGGTTTAAGATGTAACTTGACAGGAAGCAAAATTTGAACTTAGATTCTTGATACATTTCTTCCTACTTGGATCGGGGGTGTCCTTAATACTAGCAGAGGGAGAATTAGTGGAATTGGGGGTTTCATGGACCACAAGTGGTTTAGTTGGGAAAAAGGCCTGGTAAAAGTGAAAGAGATGGAAAATCAGGCCTTAGTGTAGAGGTAGAGGTTTATTACCCTAACTAAAGTAGTATTTTGTTTAAAATTGTCCTTCAAACAGTGGTGCATATCTTGGAAAAAAACATAAACTATATTATATAAATTGTAACCTTTGAAAATTTTATTACTTGCTTCCCCTCATTCATGTGGCATGATCTTTCCAAAATTTTACAATACTTTATGACAAATTATAAATACAACTATCAAAAAGTACAAATAAACCATAAAAACAATCCTTTATCATGTCCAAATATGTATGTATTTAAATATGCATGTATATATTTACATACATATACATGTATATATAATTTATACATACACATATGTATACATGTATATACATAGACATTATCTATACATACATATATATATGAAAAGAAAGGAAATGATCTTTTTTTGTCCATGATACAAGCCATCCATCTTTCAGTCTACATATGGTTAGAGGAATGTGGGACTACCTCCTACTTCTTGCAAGAGACACCTAACTAAGCTATAAATGAGGCATACATATCTTACCCCATATGAAATTTTACCTTGTGACCTCTCTTTCAAGAACACAAATTATCCACCACTAAACCAACTTGAACTATTCACATATATACATAAATAATATATATACATGTATATACATTATAAAATATATACATATAGACAAAGACACAAATATTTATATCTCCAATGAAACCCATTTTACAACTAGAAATCACGCGTTAGGGTGAAATGGGTACACCAAAGAGATATTGAAGCTCAATTAGGAAAAAAAATGGTCTATTTTTTGTTAAAAAAAACCTCTCAAATAGGAAGATATTCATGCTTCATTACCATAGACCTTAACCTTAAACCTTATCAAAAACATTTAATAGTAATCCTAACCATAATCCTAATCCTAAACAAGATCATAACCCAAATACTAAACACAAATATAATCCTAATCACAACATAAACCTAAAGCACTATCCTAACCCTAACCCAAATAAAAACCCCAATTTTAAGCATAAAACTAATCAAATTCCTAAATTCAACCTCAATCCTAACCTTAACCCTAACCATAATAATAACCATGATCTAACCCATTAAACTAACCATACTTTTAACCCTAAACTATATTCATAATCTTAGCCCAAACCCTAACTCTAACCTTAATCCTAACCCTAACCTAAACATTAAACCCTAATCCTAAACAAGATCAAAACCCAAACTATAAAACCCAATCCTAATCCTAACCATGGCATAAACCTAAACTCTTATATTAGCCCTAACATAAATATTAGTCATAATCAAAATCCAAACCCTAATCATAATTACAACCATGATATAAACCTTAAACCTAACCATAATCATTATCGTAAACCTTGATTGTAATCCTAAATAAGATCATAACCCAAACTCTAAACACACCCCTAACCCCAATCATAACATAAACCTAAACCATTATCCTAACCCTAACTATAAAAACCCCTAATTTTAACTATAACACTAACCATATTCCTAAATCTAATCTCAATCCTCACCTTAACCCCAACCCTAATTAAAATTGTAATCCTAACTGTAATACTAACCATGATGTAACTTCTTACCCTAACCACAATTGAAACCCTAAACCCTATTCACAACCCTAACCCCAACCCTAAATCTAATCCTAACCCTAATCCAAAAATTAAACCCTAATCCTAAATAAGATCATAACCCAAACTCTAAACCCAATCCTTACCCTAACCATGGTGTAAACCTAAAATTCCTTATGCTGATCGTAACCCAAAATATTAAACCTAATCAAAATCCTAACCCTAACCATAATTACAACTGTGATATAAACCTTAAACCTAACTATAATTGTAATTGTAAACCCTAATACTAACCATACTGATAACAAAAATGATGATGTAAACCTTAACCCTAACCATGATCCTAACTATAATTATAATCCTAAACCATAAACCATAAAAAATAACTCTAATCAAAACCCTGACTTTAACAATGATACTAACCATCATGTAAACCCTAACCATTATACAATGATTATTATTTAACCAATTTACTTAAATATCTACTAATAAACAATAAACCTATTTTCTTTTCCTTGCAAAAATGAAGAGAGAAAGAGGAAAGATAGGCATATTGTAATGCCCCTCCAACCCAATCAAGTCCTGGTTATGCTCACTAGAAATTAGGAAGAGCTATATGTGAGAATGATCCTTCTTGAGATGGTTGCTTAAACCGAACCTCTTCCAACTCACCATAACTTCATATTTTAATGTGGAAAATAATAATATTGCATAGGTATGTTCCTATACATCTTCTTGTGTGTCAGCGATAGTTTAGGACCTTAATGCTAAAAGGATCACCTGATATACTTATATGCTTCTATGTGAAATGCTCATTATTAATATTTATGTTTATCTTAGGTTAATTGATTATAATCACTTAGGGGTTAGAAGTGTTAGCTTCTCTAATAACATTACTTGGGATTAGACATGATTAATGCATTTAGGGTTATATGATTTGTTTATCTTGATTTGATAATGGGACATTTTGAGTACATGCCTAATGGTTAAATGGGTTTGTGAAAGTTAATAGATGATTACATTTACATGAATATGTTATGATGCATTCTTGTTATACAATATGGAATTAAAAGAGATTATTCTGGTACTAACCACACTAATCCAATTATGCTTTGTTGATGTCACTGTTTGATGTGAGTGTAGAATGAGGGGAGGTAGTCGTAGTTAATCCTACAAGAGGTCCACACAATGTCGCACTCTCCCTCCTTGTTTGCCACTATCTGTATATATATATATATATATATATATATATATATATATATATATATATATATATATATATATATATATATATATACACACACACACACACACACACACACACACACACACACACACACACACACCAGGCATCAACTCCACCTAGCTAGATAGGTCTGAGTGTGCCTTCAAAATCCTCAAACTGTTGTTGTGTGGAGATATTACCAATATTACTCTCAAGGTTACCCATGGACATAGATTTTTGTTTAGGAGGTTACCCTAGTTGGGGGATTTGAATGCAATATGTGATGTGGTCTTGTGATTTGTGATTCGACGTTGTTCTGTGATTTATGATGTGAGTTAGATTTATCCTTGTTAGTATATGTATATATATTTATTATATATATGTGTTATATTGATTGTATGTTATATAGGTATGTGTATATGTGGGTGCACACGCATATACCCATGCTTATATAAATTAGAACATTTGTATGTTTTTATTGATTGTGTAAATGGTATGTTATTTAAAGTGAATTCAATAAGTGTATTGAATGAAGTGTATTAAATAAATGTATTAAATAAAAAGTGAAAATAATATTAATAATAGTAATAATAAAAATAAATGCTCTTTGTAGTAAAACTAGCTAACTAGGAGGGAGTTGAACTCAAGACCTCCTAGAAGTTAGGATAGTTGTTTTCCAATTGTGCTATGTGTTTTCCTTGGAAGCTATTTGTTTATTGTTTTTGTTATGGTCTTCTTTTAAAGCTATTTTAATTAAATTTATTAAATCTTTGTTAAGTGCTTATGGGAATGATTTTTTGATTTTCCAACCAACTACAGAAGTTGGAGAAGTTGCTTCCCGTAAAGCAACTCCTCCAACCACATAGTTGGAGGATAAATATTTGCAATTTTGTGTGGTTTGGGAGAGAGAATTTATGGAAGATTTTTGGGAGTTGTCTATAATTGTTTTTCCAGAAATTTATGTGAAGTCTCTATGAGTTTGAGAGTCTTTGTTTCATGAAGACAAGTGTGTGTCAAGTTTTGGAGTTTGATTGACAAAGGAATATTTCTAGGAGGCTATCTACTCAAGGCTTGAAGATTTGCAAAGCGTCTCCAGCCAAGAGAAGGGAATTTCTCCACAAGACCCCAGGTAGGGTCTATACTGGGATGAATTCTCCAATTCTCTTGTGTGTGTGTATTAGTTTATATAAATGTTGTGTTACTAGATTGATAGGTGATTGGTTACTGTGTATTGGAAAGAAAATATAAATGTTTTATTTTCCCTATTTTCTATGGTGTTTTCGAGAAGTAATTATGCATATTTGTATGGTATTCGGGTGTTATGAAATCTTCTTGGGAAGTTAGGAATTATTGTGATTATGTAGGAAGGTGTATTTAACTATTATTGTATGGAATGAGGAAGTTTAGGAAGAAATAGGAAGAGTTAGGAAGGAGATGCAATCACAATTCCCATTGTTGCTTTTGCAGTCCTTTTATGTGAATTGTTGTTTTCATTTGGATTATTCATGTCTTAGACTTAGGTAGTGTTGATGATGTGTTTTGGATGTGGTACTGAGGTCCCTACATCAGGTTGACCTCAGGGAACCTTTCCCAGGCACTCTCCACACCTTAAAAAGTCATTTTTTGGTGTTTTTGGGAAGTTTTAAATTTAATTTCGTGAAAGTATCCTGCAATGTCGTATGACATTGTAGTCATACCCATACAAAACTTGGTAAAATTTCATATGGGAATGCATAAATTGTCATATGGGTTCATATACAAAGTCGTTTGGAGTTTTTGAGGGTTTCAGGGGCTCAAAATTTGCAGAATGTGTGTTTAGAACCTCTATAACTCATTCCTTATGATTGGGTTGCAAGTTCTATGACCTATGTTTGTCATTTAATTGTTTTGTTGATGTTATTATGTGTTAATTATGGTGTTTTAGTACTTGGATTGTACTTAAGTTCATTTTATGAGGCCAGACTTGATTATGTTTGAGATAGGTTTCAGCTTCATAGGAGTTAAGATGCAAATTCTAGATTTTGGAGATTTCCAAAAAATTTCAGACTTAGCCAAATTTCAGGCACTGGAGGTTTCCATAGATGGAATGTCATGTTAATGCATGTGGAATTTTTTATCACCTATGTATGGTCATTACTTGTTTTGTTGAGTTTATATGGTGCACTTATGTTGTTTTTGTACTTGGTATATACTTGAGTTCATTTTTATGAGGCTAGGACTCGTCTCGGTTGCCTATGTGCATGGGAGGGTTCCCTAGACCTATAAATTGGCCATGGAGAGTTGTATTTATGCATGTGGAAAGTTTTATGCTATGATTTGAGGTGTCTTGTGATAAACATCCTTCCAATGGTTCATGTTATGTATATGGCTAAGGATAGGACTCACTCTAAGGGACTAAGTGCGCAAGGGAGTTTCCTAAACCTATGAATCAGGACATGGAAGTGTTATTTTGTATCTTTGGCTTGTGATGGGGTAAGGGAATAGGAACCCTAAGTGAGTGGCTCACCATAGGTGTTGGAACCCTAAAGTGGTTTCCAGATGATCCTATGGGTGGATTTGTAAAAAGTGATAACCTTAAAAATTAACTTGGAAAGGGGGGATTCAAAAGATAATGAAAGAAAATATAATAAAGGCCACACAGACCTGATTGGAGTACCGGGACCAGGGATAACTACCAGAATGGATCCCTATTCATAAAGGGGGGATTGAGGTTACATGGTTGCCAAGAAGGATCCCAATATACAGGTTGTGTGATGACACTCACTTAGGTGGTCTCCTAGAACCTTGACCTCGGTGTTATAGTATGATGATATTTGATGTGCTTTATTCTTGTGCTTTTGAGTCTTGGATTTATTGGTATTTGAGACTTACGTTTCCTTAATGTCTTGAGAGTACCTTGATTCTGTCTCCTGGCACAGGGGGTGGAATTTTACCAGTTTCACATGGTTGGGTGGTAAATATCTTTTGAGGTATTGATCGTGGTTCATGTCATGGCTTGGATTCTGATTTGTTCAATGGTGAAGTTTCTATTCTTGTATCATGTATCTCTATCTTTTGAAATCAAGATGTAAATATGTATTGTAAGCCCTTGGAAAAATTGATGTACTTATCTTTCTATATGCCTTCAAGCAATGTGCAGTAACTGTAATTATGTTTGTAAAAGCAAATTGTAAGAAAGAAGTTATGTATATGGGAAGGGTAGTATTAGGAATCTAAAAAGGGATTGAATATTGGTTAAATCAGTTATGGATTATAAATAAGTAACTTTCCTACCTTATCTCTCTTATGAGTTTTAAAATGAAATTGAAATTAATGGTTCTATGCAAACCTTTGTAATGCAAGTACTTATGGATGTAAAATTCTTTAAAAGGAAACATGTTTTGATATGTGGATTAGTGAAAAGATATGCTAAGGGTTGATGGGTATCTCCAGGTGAAAATAATAAGGGAAATGAAACATGTATGTTATTGAAAGTAGTATTCAGATTTGATTCCTTCCTAATGCTCTTAAATGTCTAAGTTCAATGTGTGTGATGTAAGGTTATTTAAACAAGGTTTTAATCTCAATTCTTAACTGATATATACAATGTCATAGATGATAATTTGTGGTAGAATGATTCAGTAGATGGTTAGGATTGTGAGCTATTAAAGGTTAAATGCTTTACACTCTCTCTATTATGATCTTTGAAATGAAAATGGAAAGTAAGGACTTTTAATAGAAAATTTTTGTGATGATAGTGCGTAGATAAGGTTAAGAAGAAAATGAATGAAAGATGAAAGGATAAATGTATTTAGTGTATTAGATAATTGATGGGCTTCTGATTCATTTATAAAAGTAAATATTTATGAAAATTAGGTAAAGAAAATGAATGCAATTAGCTCATTAATGTAATTGGTTTTGATGAGTAATGGAAGCAATGTCTCAATGTAACTTGAAGTTGAAACGAAAATAGAATTGCATTAGATTAAGTAATAAAATGCATTGCTTGATAATGGTAAATGAATTCATTAAGGGAACCTTAAGGAATGTACTTGTGAATGGTTATAATGATATGTTAGAATGTTAAGAAAAAAATTGTTAGTTGTAATTTTAGGTCATAGACTTGATTCCTTATGGGTTCCCTTGCAGGGACATTACACATATGTTGTTAGGATTAAGTAATACTGAGAGGTGGGAGGGGGGGTGTGAATCAGTATTACAACACTTTAAATTAAACTTCAACCAATTACAAATAAACCATATCAATATTGAAATTAAAAGAACATAAACACATAACACATAACTCATAACACTATTATTTGTTATCGAGGAAACCCTAGCCAAGGGAAAACCCCGGTGGGGATGGTACCCACAACTATGCACTAAAATATTGAATCCCTATAAGGAGATCTAGCCTTGTTAGGAGCTGAGTATTACATAGTACATTTCCTTGTTAGAGGAATACAAAACCCAGTTAGGGGTATACAGAAACCCTGTTAAAGGTTTGGTGAGATTACAGCTCTTACAATCAAAACTTTGCACAAAAGTGTTCTTCAAGTAGTGAACAATACAAGAATCTAATATGATTTGATAGTTCCAGTTATAGCTCTTTCAATATCATATCTCGCATCTGCTATCTACCTTTACTAATATCCCAAATTTGCATCCATTTCTATCACATAGTTTCACACTTATCGCTTCCACAAAAAACTCTATACTTATATCAATTCTATCATCCAATCAGCTCTCAAATACAATACAAAACATAAAAATTACTTATACAAATGATAAATGTAGAGTCGACGATCTTGTATTACCCAATTTTTGGCAATATACAACTTTCATCTGACTTAGCACGTTACCATACCATCTAGTCTTTCCTCAATCATCACAACTGTTCACATACCTTGTTTCATTGTCTCTTTGTCTTCACATATCTTCATATCACTATATATTACTGATATTGACACCAAAACACATGCGACCTTAACTGAAGGTCATACATATCATAAACTATCTTCTTATAACTTTGCAAGCCATAATACATCATATACCATCTTCACTAACCAAAACTGTACTGTAAAATACTATTATTTTGATTTTGTACTTAGTCATTTTCATGACTGAGTCTCCCACACTTATAATCACTTCATGAAATCATTCCAACATAAGTTTTTCCATAAATGACAACCCTTAAGTGATCCATAGTGCTCCCAAAACATCACTTTCCAACAGTCTCTCCCTTTGGCATTGATGGCAACACTTAGCGAAAAATGACTAAGTGTCAAACCACTATCTTCCTTCTACGTCTCTATATACATATCCTTTCTTCTTTTATTTTATTTTATTTATTTATTTTCTTTCTATTTTTCTCTCCCTCTCTCTTTTTTATTACTTAATTCTTTTTCCTTTTCTCATTTTTCTCTTCTCTTCCTCTCCCTTTGACATCAATGGCAAAGGTACTTATAGAATTTCAAAATATTAAGCACAAAGACGTAGTGCTTACTCACCATATTCAGAATGTATTGGAAAGAGTCTTCCAAGGTCTTCACTTCATCATCCCATGACTTGATTAGAAGCTCACTAACATGGATCATTCCATTCAGTGCATAAGATGCAATCTCTACTGCCTTCAGCTCGGTGCGTACATAATTTGTCATTGACCCTTCTATCTTATCCATCTCAGTGAGATGAGTTTCAAAAATTGATAGCTTAGGAATGATTAGAATCTTTAGAAAACAAAATATTTCCACTATTCTCCCTTTCTCTATATTCAAAGTAGTTATCTTATCCAAAAATTTGGATGTCTACTTGTCCATTTCCAACATAGTTTGTGAAGAGGTTTCACAACTGTCCATTAAGCTATCTAATGTAGCCCTGCCCTTGGCTATAATATCATCAACATTTTTAACATGTCTACTAAAATTTATGCAAATTCTATATACCTTTCTTCCTTGTGCCACACATCTTTTATCTTTGACTGTAGTTGCTTTCAGAATACCCAAGTCCCATGAGATGGAATGGTTAACTTCCTTCAACTTCTTTTCTAAGTATCTCTTCTCATCCTTATCCTTTGTGATCTTTAATAGTGATTCAAAATGACTGTCAAAGCTATCCAATGCCATGTTCAAGTTCTCTGCATCATCCTTTCTTTGAAAAATAAGAGGTGTAGGGAGTATCTTATTTACAGTCTCTACTGCCCTAGCAATCACTTTTACCTTCTTATCCCCCTTTTGTTCTGAACTTTTCTTTGCCTTAGAAAATTCTATGAAGGATAACCTCATGAGTCCATCCTCATCCATGCTTTCCACATTAGTGCTCACTGGTTTGGCCATACTTATCAACAATAGAGTGGAGGAGGTATCCGGTTCTTGTTTAAGCTCAATTCTTACCTCTTCTTGTTTTTATGCTCTTGTCTCTTTTTCTTGCTTTTCCTCTTACTATTTCTCCTTGTCTTGTATTTTCTCTTCCTATTTTTCTTCTTTATGTTCTTCCTCTTTCTGTCCTTCCTCTTCTACTATCATCACACTATCCAGATTGTCTTGAAATGGATCATTTACATCAAGTGAAGTGTCTAATGATATAGGCATACCAGAAATGAAGAAGTCTAGTTGCTTGTCAACTTCACTTACTTGCTCACTCACTTCAGTTGTCTTAGAACTTTCTCCTATTCCTAAAGGTGTGGGATTTGTAACCTTCGGAGGTGAAGTCTTCTTAGGCATTTCACACATAATAATTTGGTCCAATGCCTTTTGTGTGTCTTCTATAACCTCATCATACTTCCTTGTCATTATCTTCACAAGTCTATCCTTTGTTCTTAGTAGAGGTTTCAACTCTTTAATGATTCTCTCCCTCTCTTGTATGGAGACCACATGCAACATGTCTTCAATAGCCTTATTTCTTATAGTCTCATCCTTAGAATGTGAAAAAATGTTTTCTTCTTTCCAACTTTCTATACAAGTCCTTAGGAATACTGCCTTCTATTTCCAGCAATTTCTTCTTGTAAAATAACAAGTGCTCAATTATTGTGTCCTCAATTACTACTTGACTATCTGAATCATACCTTTCATAGTATCTATTTACTGTCTTTAGATTTCCATCTCTTATTACTCTCTTTTGTAACATCTGGATATTTGGCTTCCATAGATCTTGTGGCCTCTTTTGTACTTCTTTTTCTTCTTTCTTCTCAGTCACCTTGTCCTCTTTCTTGCTTATTTCGACTTCTACCTTTTGTTTCTTTAGGCTGCTTGGTTTGATAGATCTTGTAGATCTCCTAGGTGTGCTCACAAGTACATTTACTTGTGTTATCTTCTTATGTGTAATTGATAAAAATCAATTATACCAGGAGTAGGACTTACTAACTTTTCAGCTTCAGAAGGAGGAGGTGCCTCAATTGCCAAGCTAGAGGATCCTTTTGTCATCTTTGTCCTTACTTCTCTCAGCTGCTCCTTTGTAATTCTTTCCTTCATAGCAGTTTCATCAACTATTTTCTCAGTCTTCCTTTTCCTTATTCCCTTGTCCTATTCCTCTCTAACTTTTGTTGACTTTTCCCGGTAAATTTCCCATATCTCTTCAGATGTGTCTATCTCAACTGCTAGTACATGTTCAACTTGCATTGTGAGAACCTCAGAACTAACCTCATACCCCATAGGGTAGCACCATATCTTTCTTGGTTCAACTACCTCAAAGCATACATAGTCAATTTCAACCATGAAACAGATTATGTCTTTGTATTTATCAACTATCTCCTCAAGTATCCCGTACCTCTCTTTCATTTGCCTTTGAAGAATTTTAGTCATTGCAAATAGTTCACCATCTACCCAATTTTTATCTTATCTTCTGTAGATTTTTGAGATTTGTATAATAGTAGGTACACTATCCTTCCATGCCCTAGGGTGCATTCCAAGAAATTTGTTGTCAATGTTGATGTACATGTGAACCAGAAGTGAACCAAACCTGAATGCCTTTGACTTGTCCTTCTTGATAATATCCACATTTTCCAAGAACTGTTGTGCTAGGATCTCACATAGGTTATATTTTATGTTTTCCTTCACCATTTTGTAGGCCATCATAATTACTCCTACTAAAATAGAATTGGGTCTACTTCTGTAGTACAAATTATAACCTAGTAGCATTGCTACCAATCTCACATCTTGTTGAAAGATTTCATTCACAGTCATCGCTCTCTTATTCCATTTAGAATGTGTTAGGGTTTCTGCTTGTTTCGTGATATTTTTCTCTACTACTGGGAGGGCTCCACTGTTGTCCAATCTAGTTATCTCATGAATCAACTGACTACATATCTTGACAAGTTTCTCTCCTATCCAAATGAATTAGTCATGGATTCTTCTTAAAATGATCTTGAGCCATTCAGTTTCATAGAACTCATTAGGGTGGGTTAGATTAATGATAGATTTCTTTTCTAGATGTTTAAACTCTTCTTTCATTTTACCATCAGATTCTATCATCTCTCCTAATTCCTTATAGATCTCAACATCTCCTATAGTCTCATACTTGCAATGAATATAAGCCCTAATATCTTCAATGTGTAACATGTTGTAAGGAGTTTTCAAAAATGCTCCTTCTAGATCTTCCTTACAAGACTTAAACGGATGCCTCTTAAACTTATACCTCGGTCTATCAACAATATCAAATATCATAGGTGCATCCATAGCTTCTTGAAAGAGTATAAAATCTAAATACCTTTAATATGCTGAATTCTGAAACTTTTGCTGCAAATGATCACGCGATGTATCTGCTAGATGGCTATAGTGCTTCTTAACTCTTTTCAACTTGGTCGTTGCTAATCAAATGGTGCAAAAATGATATGATTCAAGGTGTTTTATCTGTTACAAGGTGAGTGAATGCGTTAATCACTGGTATCTCAACTTCACATACTATCTAGTCAAACATAATTTTGCAATCATAGGATATGAATATCCAAGTGTTGCGATCACAAACATAAACTCCATAGTGTCTGTACACACCATATCTAAGCTCGCATAAGCTTATTCCGCATAATTAGGGGCTGGATTTTGTTTTCTACATCCAATGCTCCCCCTAAGGCCATGCAACCTTCTAGGTCGATGTAGTAATGTCAACATCATGCGAAGACATAGTAGCATCTACTGTCTCTCCCTGAACCAATGCCTTGTTGAAATATTTTATCTTCCATATCTTCCCATCATCTTTATTTGCTGGTTTCTTGAAATGATTCTTAAACTCATCCATGTAATCACTAAGACTTTTATCACTATCACCAATATTCTTCTTTATAACCACAAGCGGTGGTCCTCTTCTATTGTTCGTTCCATTATACCTGCAAAACTTCGCTATGTGTCCTAAGTTGTTGCATTTGAAACATGTAGGTGGTCTTCTATTCTGATTAACCTGCAGCTTACAATACCTTGCATTATGCCAAAGGTTATTGCATTTGTAGCATGTGATCTTGGCTACTGAATCCTCTTTGATGTAATCTTGTTTGTTCCTTGTGATCAAGTTTTCTACATTCTAATTTCTTATGTCCATATGCATAACAATTGTAAAAATAACCGGTAAAGGGCTTGAAAGGGCCTTTACTTCTTCAATGTCTCTTCATGTGTCTAACTTTGTTGCATCCAAAGCATCTACCTCTGAAATGTCTAATCTGATCTTTAGGTTCTTCAAAAGTAGGTCTTTCTTCAGTCTTTGCTTCATGAGATTCTTCATTAGTCTTAGAACATTCACCTTCATTGTATCCAATTCTAGTAATGTCTCCTTTAGGTTTCTATCTCTCTCTTTTTTCATCAATTTTATCACTGCTCATGTGTAGATTCTCAATGTGTAATTTGGATTGAGTGAGTTCACCTTTTATGGTTTGATTGTAGTTCTCCAATTCTTGACATTTATCCTTGCAGTGGTCAAGTTTAGTCTTAATTTGTCTTATCTGCACATTTTCTTCTTTTAGTGTCTCTTCAACTTTGTATCTTGCATCCTTTTCATGTTGAATTTCTTTAATCATCAGAAGATTAATTTATTCCTTTTCTTACTCCAACTTCTTTACTTGGTCTGATGTATAATTTTTTGAATCCACTTTGATCTTATCCATAAGGTCTTGTCTCTGACTTCTTAAAAATTCAAGTTGCTCTTTTAGTTTCTTGATGAAACCTTCTGCTCTTCTTACTTTGAATTTTAGTTCGCCATTCTTAGCCTTTTCTTTGTCCAAGTCATCAAGTGTTGCTTCAAAGTTCTCTTGCAAACTTTCTGAATCCATTATGATCTCCCTTAAGCTGTTAGGCTTTCTCTCGAAGGGCCAATAGCTCTTGTACCAATTATTAGGATTAGCTAATACTGAGAGGGCGGGGGGTGGGGTGAATCAATATTACAACACTTTAAATTAAACTTCAACCAATTGAAAATAAACCATATCAATGCTAAAATGAAAAGAAAATAAACACATAACACATAACTCATAACACCATTATTTGTTTTTGAGGAAACCCTAGTGGGGATGGTACCCACAACTATGCACTAAAATATTGAATCCCTATTAGAAGATCTAGCCCTAATAGGAGTTGAGTATTACATGGTACATTTCTTTGTTAGAGGAATACAAAACCCTGATAGGGGTATACAAAAACCCTGTTAAAGGTGTGGTGAACTTACAGTTCTTACAATCAAAACTCTGTCACAAAAGTGATCTTCAAGTAGTAAACAATACACACATGTTCTATGCTTTGATAGTTCCAATTATAGCTCTATCAATCTCAGATCTCACATCTGCTATCTGCCTTTACTAATATCCCAAATTCCCATCCATTTCTATCACATAGTTTCACACTTATCGCTTCCACAAAACACTCTATACTTATATCAATTCTGCCATCCAGTCGGATTTCAAATACAATACAAAACATAATAATTACTTATACAAATGATAAATGTAGAGTTGATGATCTTGTATTACCAAAGTGTTGGCAATATACAACTTTCATTTGACTTAGCACGTTACCATACCGTCTAGTCTTTCCTCAATCATCGTGACTGTTCACATACCCAGTTTCACTATCTCTTTGTCTTTGCATATCTTCATATCACTGTATCTTACTGATATTGATACCAAAACATGTGTGACCTTAACTAAAGGTCATAAATATCCCAAACTATCTTCCTGTAACTTTGCAAGCCATAATACATCATATACCATCTTCGCTGACCAAAACTGTACTACAGAATATTGTTATTTTGATTCTGTACTTAGTCATTTTCATGACTGAGTCTCCCACACTTATAACCACTTCATGTGATCATTCCAACATAAGTGTTTCCATAAATGACAACCCTTAAGTGATCCATAGTGCTCCCAAAACATCGCTTGCCAACATATGTATATGAGAAGAGATAGAGAAACACACACATAGTGCTCCCAAAACATCACTTGCCAACATATGTATATGAGAAGAGATAGAGAAACACACACACACACACACACACAAATCTTTCTACATCTCTTTGTCTTTATCTATAGTTCAATATTTTGAGGGAGAGGAAGAGACAGAGAGGTATATATGTAATATGATATAGAGAGATAGAGAGAGATGATGAAATAGATAAAGAGATAAGGAGAGGGATAGAAAGATAGGGAGATAGATGTAGAGAAATATATCATCTTTGATAATATTATTCTTTTAATAATATTATTAATACATAATTAACTTGTAATCAATAATGCCCCTAATACATTGCCCTCTTACATTTAATAGATTTGACACTATTTCTAATACATTGCTAATCTCACACTATTAATTGTATCATTATTGTATCCATTAATAATATAAATGTTAATACTAACATTAACATCATTATTACCATTTTAACTCCATTTAACCTTTTTAAATATCATTAATATGCTAATCATTTTTATCAATGCAATTTCTATCATTACTATAAATTAATGATATTTTTTTTAGTCTCCTTTTTTAATCACATTTTCATTATTATTTGTTTGATAACATAATCGTAAGATTTTTTTCACGAGACCAAACTTGCTATGAAAATTAGATATAACAATGATACTAATTTAGCTTTTATTGCTTATAAAAAATGATTCCACCTCGATGCCCAAGGCCTACCTCATTGGCCATGGTGATAAAGGCATTTCGTTAATTGTTGAAGGATGATATTGCTATATTTATTTTCAATCACCCACTCAGGGTAATGCCAAAATAAAAAGGCTTAGCATAATGTTATGAAGGACAAATTTGAACCCTAATGTTATGAAGGACAATAGGAAATTTTGGGAGGGTTTGAACCCTAATATTTTTGGTTCTAACTTTGTTTTGAGTATCATTTTCTCTAAGGTGGCTAGGTTATTTTTTTAGGAAGGGATTGATGATGGGGAATCACTACACTAGAACAACCCTACTACTATTCAGTATGTATGGCCACCTTCATGGTGGTATTCTGCTACTAACATCTCAATCCCTTTTGTTAAAAACATGGATTAGAGGAGATACTCACAAAGGAGCACTGATGAACACAAACTCTTAGCATTCAATTTATAGAAGAAATTACATAATAAATATTTCTTATACTATAGCAATGAGGTAGTTGCAATATTAATAGAGGTAGTTTTTGAAGATGGAAAAAGTCAATGTTGGGCGGCTGTGGTCAACAATCTAGTCTTCGTAGATATACCTATCTATATCATAACTAATTTATTCATTCTAACATCCCCCCATAAATTAATTATCCAATTATTTTAGATACTCTCCATAATCTAGAAGCAATGGTTCCTGGCTTATAGCCTTGTTAGGTACCCATTTAGAATAGCTATACAAGATCTACTTAACTAGACTTTAGTGTGTTGTTTCATTTTTATGACTTTCCCTGATCATAATCACCTTGGGATTTTGCAACTTATCCCTAACCAACATGCTTCTCAAATAGTTTCTAGCTTACCACAAACTCTTCACACAAATGATTTCTAGCTAACCATAAACTCTATGCTTGAGTGGTTTCGGCTAACCACGAACCTCACATACAAGTGGCTATTGCTGACCACAAACCTCATAGATGGTTTTGGATTACCACAAACCTCATGTACAAGTGGTTACTGCTGACCACAAAACTTCACAAATGGTTTCGGATTAACACTAACCTCACATGATGGGGAAACTAACTTATAATGCACACACTTCTTGATCATCACTTTGAGACTTCTTCACTAATTTTTGTGCTTCTTCTTCTGTACCTACATCAATTATCAAGTCCATATAAAAAGTGATCCATCTATTGGGATACATGGCCAGTACCCAACTGACGTACTTGCTAATTCTATAGGAATCCTTTTTACCTACATGGTTCATCAATATGTTAAGCCAAAACACTTTGGGGTGTCGAGTACAACCGATCATGCACCCCCTACAATAATTTAGGTACAATAAACATCCTCCCATTGAGACACATTACTAGTGTTCAAGGATCCTAGCTTTTGTGGGCTTTATCAGCCTCATACATTGCTTGCACAAATTTAGAAACAAAATTCTACAACATTCACAAATATTTCTTTTTATTTGTTTGCATAGAAATATAATTCTATTACTTAAGCCCATTTACAACTCAATACTACAGGGAATCTTTGTTTTACCTCTTTTCCTTGAATTACCTTTTCCTGCAATGATTGAATCTTCTAGAACTAATCAAACTTTTATAGATCTTCTTATCTCCGATCCAAACACTTCAATGATATCTATTAGGCTTACCAGACTTTGGCTATGAGAAGCATCTCTTTCAGATCTTGCAACCAATCCTTCAACATAAGACTTTCTTATTAAAACAATGTCCTCATTCCCTCTACTGCGATTTGCACATCTTCTTTATTGTCTTACTCCTTTCTTCAAGCGAGATCTTAAATTTTTCTCTAAATCCTTGACAATTGAATTAGCGTTCACAGTAGCAGGTCCAATACAATCTAGCTTCTTTGCTTAGGAGTGATTTCTTATTTGTAAAACTTCCTTGGCTTCTCTTGAATGCTAGTATTATAGATTATAGTGGTGATCCATCTACAACTAGATGAAGGAAAAAACAACTTTCAGATTGTTCGATTGTCCTCTTCCTTCATTCAACACCATCTTTAACATAATGATTGACACCGTAAGCAATTCCAACAAAGTGACATCCACAATTATCATCAAAGCCAAATTATCACCAAAACCTTCAGCTTTGATACCATGTTAAAAACACGGACCGAAGGAGATACTTACAAAGGAGCACTGATGAACACAAACTCTTAGCATTCAATTTATAGAAGAAATTACATAATAAATATTGCTTATACTATAGCAATGAGGTAGCTGCAATATTACTAGAGGTAGTTGTTGAAGATGACAAAAGTCAATGTTGGGCAGCTATGGTCGACAGTCTGGTCTGTGCCGACAGACCTATCTACATCATAATTAATTTACTCATTCTAACACCTTTCTTACAACAAGCCTATATTTACGATGAGTGAGAAGACATGATAGATGTTGTATCGTTAACATTTTTGTGCATTGAACTTGAGTGACACAAATAAAAAAAATTAAAAATCCGATGGTGTTTAACCTTTCAATCGTTAATTTAATACCTAGTACTTAACGCGTTCTAATGGCTGTGATAGTAGTTGTGGATTTAATACCCACACTTGTTAATTTAATACCCACAATTATTGATTTAATGTGTAATATTTTTCATAACATTGCACCAATAGTTGTTATTGTTGATGATGATTGCCCAATTTTTGAATGAAATGTATCATTTATTCTATTAAACAACTAATCATATGATGTCATATTAGCTGCTCAAGTATAGGTGGTTTTTTGCAAAACCATTGGTATCACCTTTTTGGACTGTTTTGGACACCTCGACAAAAATATTGTTGAGGTGGCTTCATATTTAATGATTTGGCCCTCAAACCTTAGTTATAAGTAGGGGACTTGCCAAATAAGTTGTTATAAAAAATTAAAGGTGATTTAAAATTTCGATATAAAATTTTGAGAAGTTTGAAATTAGCCCATAACTACTAGATCCTCTACCCTAATTTGTTGACTATTGTAAACCATTAATATTAAAATACAATTGTATAACTTCAGAAAGGGTAGGCCGCCTACATAAAAATAAACAAATCCTAGGAGAGATTTTGGAACACTCTATCATGTCCTTTTTAAGAAATTCTATAAAAACGCAACTGCCGAATAAAGAGGAGCGGCATCCATCAGCTCCATGGAACCACGCGCTTATCAAGTTATTGCGAAAATGCCAAATCACTGTAAGCAATTAGCGACAGCTAGTGAGATATTCACACGTGTAGCGCGCCAAATAGTACAGTAGAAGTGGCCTTCTATAAAAGAGTGGAGAAGAGGCTGTTCCTGTATAGAAGGTACAGATTTTTACCAGAGAGCACGGGGTGTATTCCACGGAGCTTGGAGTGCATGTAAACCGTCCCGTACAGATGGAGGATTGACAGGAAATTTAAGCGTTTCAGCCAATTCCGTACTTAAAAAGGATTTAAGAGAGGTTTAGTACTCTGCCTAATCTCTGAAAATAGAAATACTCTTTCTTTCAGTGTTGCTGTCGCTCCGTTCGTGGCCTGCTGCTCTTGGCTGCTCGGGAAGTAAAGGCTTGTAAGGTTCCTGCTCTGCCATATGACCTCAGGTGAGTCCTTTGTTTCGCTTTTTAGCCTTTATTAATCACACTTAGCATTCACTTTCGTGTTTTTTTAAATTTAGGGTTTGTTCTGTCAATGCTTTCAATTTTCTGCAGAAATATATTCTGTTTGAATCAATCTATGAGTCAAATTTGGTGGCCGTATGACCGTATTAACGGTTAGCTGTGGTCTTCTTCGGAGTCGCTAATCTTGGTTTTGCTTTAATTGGTTCTTCACGGCGAAGAAGGATAATGTTCTGTTGAATTGCTAAGATTTGGTTTAGTCAATTGTTGTCTGTGGGAGCCGCACAGAACATGTATTAATACAAGTTTGTTCTCTAAATGTTTCTGGATATCAGATTTGGGTGGAGTAGTTGATGCAGCAGGTTTTAAACCAATTGAATAATTAATTTTTTTAGCTTTAAACAAATCGTATGTTTTATTTATTTGCCAGGCAAGGAGGGTTTTAAAATTGACTGGGGCGTTTGGATTTTTCTGTTTGATTTTTCTGTACTCTATTCTCCGTTTGTGTTTTCTTTGCCTTCGAGATTAGGCAAGTATGATGTATACGATCAGTCAGACAATCTTAATGTAAATTATACTGTTAGTTTCTTTCTCAACTACAAATTCTTTTTACTCCCAGCAAGGCACTACAAGAACACTGTATTTGTGATTCAGTATATTTTTTTTAATGGATTTATGACTTATTTTGGTCAACCTTTATATTATCTTCCAATCCCATTAACCTGTTACGGTCATTAGAGGACATAAGTATTATACTACACATCAATTTTTACTATCATTTGATTAGGCTGCCGTTTCTTCTTGATGGGAAGTGCATTAAAGATTGTCATTGTATACTTTAAAAGCTACATATGGATTTAAAATGTTTTGCTAAAACTCTTAGGTAGGTTGCCTCATTTGTTTTTTTATTGAGCTTTTGTGCATTGAGGATTTTCATTGCATACATTTCCTAGGTACATGCTCTATTCAGTGAGCTCACCGTTCGAGGGGTTCCTTCTTTTGCTTTTGTAATGCTTAATGGAGTTGCACCAAGGATTCTCATTATATTTTCTTCCTAGCTGTGTACTATTTTCGTTCCTCTTGGTCATTCGTGAACATATTTAAAATTAATTAATATTGGGTTGTACCGGGTGCAATTTGGGTATTATCAGTCTTGTCATTCTTCCAGTGTCCAGCGGAGAAGGCCATTTTTACAGTTTTCACTTGTGTACTTTTTTCAGTCTCACTAACCATTCTTTGATCACCTATATTCATTAATATCTAAATTAAAATCAGCTTGTTTCGTACCAAATTAAATGTGTCTTTCCTTGATCTTGTCATTCTGGTAGGTATGACCAAACTATGGGTCATTGCTGTCAGAATTGGTTTCTTCAGCTGTCTGCTGCTAATGATTACTTAATAATTGTAAATGGACCGAATCATTTGCCAAATACCCAATTTACACACGCTTATCTATTTAGCGAAGTAAAATACTAGCAGATTAAAAAGGAAATCCTGCCAAAAAAGGTTGCAAAAGAACCTCAGAATGTGCCAGTATAGTCGAAATTGATCAATTTCGTAATGATAACACTATAGTGCATTATAAAATATGTACTTTGATTAGGAAATTGTTTTATGAGTGAATATTATAATTATCTAAAATATAGAACATTTTTATAATATAGTGTACCCTTGATAATAAATCGTAGGTATATGTTGCGTGTTCTCTACTGAAGACCAGTAATGAGAATCTACTAAATCTAGCTTTGGTCTCGGGGACGTTTTTTAAAGCTTTCACTCATTCATTCAAGTCTATAAAGGTGAAATTCAAAGATGGATTGGTGGTGCTTTTTCGAAGATAAATTATCTTATCTATTCGTCCATCAAGATGCCCCTGATTACGGGAAAATGGGATACAACTTGGCACAATCATCACCCGTGAGACAGTTTATTTGAATCATCTTATTTTCTTTTGATAATTAAGTTTTTGGTGCGCAACCACAAGATATGACGAAGATAATTGGCACCTTTCGAGTGTGCAGAGGAAAGCTGCTATAAGCAGGTCGTGGTGTTTACATGTTTATTTCAGAGAAGGACGTTTTGCTTTGTCGGAAACATTTTTAAATTTCTTGAACAAATCGGATTCTTTTGCGTCAGCCTAATCTTTCGTACATTGACTTAAGAGGAAATTTACACCTTTTCTTGGAGTTTTAAAACTGTGTACTAGAATTATCACGGCAGGAGTTTCTGAACTGTTACAGGTGAGGTTGTACTCGGTTGCTTTTGTTTCAAGCTCATTGATTTATGTTGTAGGGGTTGAATTAGACAAATGCGTAAATCGTTTCAAATAACTGGTTTACAGGACGGTATGGATTCATTTTAGGCATCGTGGAATGAATCTGCACCGTTGGTAGGCCAATTTTTTTGAGCCATTTTAATATCCGCCTTGAATGAGTATTCAAAGTGTTCCGTTTTATAGGATTTCTAAGTTCTGTTATTTGACAACTTTCAAGCACTATCTGGCAGAACACCAATTGCATAAGTGCTTTAATAAAGCTTAAGACTATTCATTTGAATTACCTCTATTACAGGATTAGCCCACATATGTTAACCAGTCCTAAAAATGGAGATGTCTCCTCGAAGTCCCATCACCCTGCTCCACAGGAATGAGTCCCTGCGGAACCTTGTATCTAACCCAACGAGTAGGGAGCTACAATGGCAGGGTTTTTACTGTTGTTTTCTTTTTAATTTTTATAAACCGAATGGTGAGCAGGTTGTCTACTCCAGAAAAATGGACATCCCCTCCAAGTCCTCAAGTCCTAAAATGTCCAGGATGTCACCCTGGCATGTACTGTGGAGTGCTCATTGCATTTGCTTCTTCACATCACAAGTAATTGAGGAACATGTTCAGCCAGTTTTACATGTCGACAGGTCCATTAGTAAAGTATTTCCATCTACTAGTATATTCTTTATCCATCACATTTAATCCTTAATTACCGGTGCTTGTTAATTGGAGAATTTTGTACTTTCACGATCTTCTATTATTTTTGTTGTTAGTTGCCCACATTTTTCTGTTACTTTACTCCAACCTTCCACACGTTAAAGTTATGTCAGTCTGCATTCATTAGCATGTTTATATCCGAAACTAAAAGCTTTATGTACATCATAAATCACTTAATTAAATGCAAAGCCAGGAATGGAGAAATATATAGTGACATGGTACACTGGGTGTTTGTATTAGTTGGAAATTGCTAAAGACAGGTACAATAACTGGACCTAAGAAATTAGATAAGTAGGCCTCAAATTATCTTTTTGTTTGAGGCAGGATTGTCAAGAGAACCATTTTTGTAAAACGGGGATGGCTGTGGAGTAAATAGGTAATTCTGATAATAATCCAAAAGCGGATTTAAACTGTGTTTGGAGATGCAAACCAAAAATGGGTTTAGCAGACTAATATTTTATTCATTATTTTAAGTGCCCAGCCACAATACGAGAATAGAGTAATCAATGTGCAGACTAAAATTAATGAAGTCACATGGGCATTGATTAAAATAATTTGAATAAATTCGTTTCATATGAAAGCACACTTGCATTGTCTAGACTGTAGAGGCATACGGAAGTCTGAACAGGGAAACAACGTGGTTGGATTTAGGCTCTAGATCTACATTTTCATTAAAAAGCATAGGACTCTCATTCAAGATTTTAGGGGAGGAAAGAATGCCTTAGCATTTTTATAAACCCAATGGTTAATACTGTTAACTTTTCTTTTGTGGAATATATTTACGTCCGTTTCAAAACAGCACCCCTGGCGAAAAGGTATCAGGCTCGTGTTAACAAGTTAATTCTTACACATGATCCTTACTTGAAAACAAGGATGAATACTATGGCATATGATTGTATCACTGGGGCAGCGTGACTATTAATTTGGATTCAAACTGAAGAGTTGAAAAACGGGATTGGCTTCTAAGATCTCTTTGCAGGCAAGTTGCACTCGTTCTTTGTTTGACAAACAGTTTTGCAGAGTTACAAAAGCTCTCTTAAAGATCTTTGTTTCCATTTCATTAGAAGCACTAAACGTAGATAAAGTTCACTATATCTTACTTGTTTCTTGAAGTGCTTCCCAGACTAAGAGGGAATGAGTTTCTCTGAAAAAATATAACGTTTTATGGGTAAGTTGAAACTTGCCCCAACAGTGGGAAGCTAGAGTCTGAAGACAATAAGTTGCTTTTAGTCTCTTCAAGTGCTGTCTAAATTCTTTACTCTTTCTTTATTCTAAATCTCAGTTTCATGGCCTCCATTCCTGTCATGTTGGAAAATAAGACAGAAGCTTTGTAATGTAAAAGAGCTAGCAAATGCTTAAAAACATTCAAAATCAAATTCTTTGTTTTGAAGGTATGAACTGATATTTGAATTCTAAGACAAGAACTTACTTTGATTGGTTTTTGCAGGAATACATTTTTGTTTTGTTGGCTATCCTACAGTGGACAAAGTTGCCAGTGTAGATGGCTATGGAGCATAAAGCTCCAATATCAATGGCTTCAAAATCAAGAGCAACTGAAGAAAACGATGATTCAAAGGTTTGCAGCAGTACAGAGGAACTGGATCCTTGGACAGCATGGGCTTACAGGCCTCATACAATCTCCTTGTTGCTTGTAGGTGCAGGTCTTCTAATGTGAGTCCAAATCCATATTTTTGCAGGCAATTGCTTTCTTTCTGGGTGTAATTAATTTCCTTTATATAAAGATGTGATAGTGGAGGAAAGATTCCAATTTTTATTTTGATGTACCCAGTTGAACACGCAGATGGAGTGATATCTATTTTGAACGTAGTTGAACGGTTTGTTACAGGAAAGTACACTTTGTTTTTAACATTTAACATTACAGTGACCACTCACTCTCCATATACCGTGTTAAACACAGAAAGATAAATAGAGAAAGTTCAAAAAGGGAAAGATAGACAAAACAAAATTGTTGAACAGAGTATTGAAGTTCTACTGATTTTAAGAAAATCATTACAATTCATGCTTTCTCTGCATGGAATTAAACCACTCCCCAGCATGTTGCACTTGAAGCTTATGTGGAATTTTCAGTTCATAATGACCATCTGCAGTAAATTTTTACCGATAAGCAAATAATGTTAATATCAGTATGGATTCTGTATGTTTTTCCTTTTATGGTTACTTTAAAACAAGCTTTGTCAGTTATATATATACTTGAACTGATACCCAGTATAAAACAACAGAAGACGTGTTTGCATAATCTGTTTTAAAGCTTTAGTGTGTAGGTGGACATACTTGGTTTGTGCCATTCAGGTTATGCTTGCACAAAACTGATGATCCATTTGTTTGTGCATAGTAATTTTAGGATGAAACAGTTGCCAATGCAGGTGTACTCTCATTGTGTTTAAAAGTAATGGCGTAATTTATATATTTTGTAATTAATGCAGGATTTAATGTGCCTCTCTTGTCTAACTCTACAAAATGTTATTTACTTGTATGCTGATTTTAGATGGGCTTGTGGAGCACTAGATCCTGCAAAAACAGCAGACACTGATCAAGTAACTTCGGTCAAGAGGTAATTGTCTATAATACTTTGTGGATTTCATTTATTCTCAAAATAATGTTTAGAAGGTATTAGATTTTAAGTATAATTGGGGTTTTCTATGACGAAATATTAGCAGTAATGTTTGCAGATCCACAATTTTGGATTTGTTTCATAATTTGAGTGCGTGCACATGATTACATGATTGATATTGTGTTTATTTGACCAGTTTGAAGAGACTATAGTTTTGGTTGCCCTTTTCTCATACACCTAATCTTAAAATGTTTAGCGTCAAATAACAAGATCATAGGACTAGCCATCAACTTTGTGTGGGCTTCACCAAAATACGCAACTTTGTGTTTGCTGTGAGCAAAACCCTCAATGTTTTTATATTATACACTTGGTTAACGTCCAGAATTTCAGGTAAATCATTGACTGACACATACTGTTTTGCTTTGCATTAGAAAGAAAAAGACTTGTAAACTTCAAATGCAATTTCGAGGATAATTTTCTACTCTTACCTCTGTTATGTTGTAAATGAATGAATTTTTAAGTTTATTGACTTTTTTGATTACTTGTGGACATTGATATACGATTTTTTCTTTCTTTCTTTTTTGAGTGGAGTTACATGATAAATGGACGATATAAATTACCCATAATCTTTGGAAGGATAATTGAGCTCAAAATATGGATTGATTTTTCTTGATTTAATATGCAGATTGGGCGGAGTAGATTATGTTGTATTTGTTGGAGGATAATTTATAAGTCAGTTCCTTTTAAACTAACCTTTTAGTTTGCCTTTCTTTTTCATTGTTACTTGCTTATATAGCTGATGTAGTTTTCTTAAATGAATGTTGTTTTTGTAATATATTAAATGCACGTTGTAAGTTTTGGTTTATGCACGTAGCTGCCTGTAATTTTGACTTTTTATCAACCATGTTTATTAATACAAGCACATTTGTCATTAGCATAAATTGTTCATATGCTATCATTAATTTTTTCGTTTGTTTTCACTTGAATCTCAATTGCTGACGATGACTTGCCTTGAATCATTGCACAAAGTTTTGGTAAATCTAGAAAGTGCTGTGAATTTTGGTTTCTGTTATAATTTTCTGGAAGAAACTTTTTGGTATTCCCTACGATAGAATGCCATTCATAGTTAATTTGCCTTTCAAGAAACATCAGTTTACACAAAAACTTTACACGGCTTGAGTGTCTTTGATTTTGACTAAGGAATATAATTTTCAAAGAATTGCACTCTACTGCAACTGCTTCAAATATTTTTGTACATGTTTCTTTGAATAATTTTGTTGACTACAGTCCAGAAAGGAGACTGCTATGCATTTATACTTATTTTTTCTTTCCAAACACTGTTGAATATAGTTTCATTACATGCTTTTATTTTATCTCTGGTCGTACCATTGTTCAACAAGCCACTCTTTTCTTTTATTAAGTAAACAATAAGGGCAGATTTAATACTTAGTTGCATCACTTTACGTGTTTTGGATGAAATTTTTAGAATTAGACTGAGATCTATGACAGATTTTATATTTATCTATAAATATATCTTTGGCTAATATTGAATATAATATTAACTTGTGATTTTTAAGGGGCGTTTGGGCTATGATAGCTGTTTTCCTCGGTTATTGCTTACTGCAAGCACCTTCAACGTAAGTAATGTACCTTTTGCTTATTTATACTTATCATATTGCATTTGGAAATATTACTAGTTTTTGCATAGAACATAAAGTACTCTTTCTGACACGGGATTTGGGTTGATTTGAAACTTAATTTTCGTAATTTTTGACATATATTTATATTAGAAACAAAAGTATTATGTGCCTTCGTGCTGATTAATGTGATATGGATTGACTATAACAGAATATTGATAAGACCTCATCCAGCAATTTGGCGGTTGGTTCATGGAATAGCGGTCATTTATTTAGTATCTCTTACCTTTCTGCTCTTTCAGGTACTGACTTTGATCTCATAAGGAAGTATGTGCCTTAATGTTTTTCTTTTTAATGTTTTGTTATGTATATAGTATTGAAGAGAATCGTTTAAAATGGCCTTATCGTTTGACTGGTAAATTGTCAATCTTAAGGCATCTTAAAGTCATTTTTTATTTTTGAGTTGACTTTATTTTCATAAGCCACTGTAGAAGGACAACTATCCTTGTTCCATCATCTCGGTTGCAAAATAAAAGCACAAGAGATCATCTTCTTTTGATTACTTAATCAAATTCAATTCAAGAACAAGGCATTAGTGAAATGATTGATATTTTCGAGTCCTCCGAGATGACTCAATTAGGACAAAAAGGAAATGCAGCATTGACCTTTATTGCGCATTAGTATATCACATGTAGTTTTTCTTAATTTTCAATTACTCTCCGTAATTGTCTTAATTTTCTTGGTTAGATTATAGTGTTCTTTCCGTGTATAAAATCATGTTTATAACTTTATATAGTGTATCTTTTAATTTTACAATTAGATTAATGGTGTTATCATTTGATTTGTGGACGAACCTTATTATTATTGTATGTATGATGGGACTACAATATAATGGGTCCTTGCATGGTGAGAGAAAGAAGTAATTTTTGAAAGAGGTACTTGTTTTGAAACTTGGAAGTTGAATGCATTTGATGCCAGCATGCTGTTGTTAGTGATGACTAACTATCAATAGTTTCATCAATATTGCTTAGGGGTCATTAAAGAGTAAGGTTAGATATAATGTTGACGCCAATTATCAAAGGTATATTCTTGATGAGGAACCTTTTCAAGTTATTGTGTGCATGTTTTATATAGATAGTCCTTCCTTTTTATAATGGATTTTCAAATTGCAATATAGTCTTGAGAAACTTTGGAGAGCAACATTTATTCGATATGGTGATTGGAAATTGTTGGAACAATTTTCAGTCATAGCTAAGTCCTTGCAATTCTTATCTCATTTATATCATCATCTATGCATACCATCGAAGGATTTGTGGGAGCAAAATGGTATTATCTCACTTGGTACCTAATTATTTGTAGCATCTTACAATCATCCACCCGCTTTTAAGGGGTGTAATGTGTCCAACATACATTTTATTTATTTTTACAATGTCTTTACCTTGTGTGTCTTGAGGGGCAGAACACCTAATGTGCCCAACACACCTTTTGATTTTTTTACAATGTATATACCTTGTGTACCATGGCCTATTGGGAGATTTCTAATAACATCCTATGAATTCTTAAAACACCATACATTTTAATGTGAGATCCTTGGACAAAAAGGGAAAGAATAAAAATTGTTGAGTAGGTGCTGTCCTCTAAACGCATTTGGAGTTGGAGATATGGTTAGATGGCCTTGTGTGAGCAGCATGCCTACTACCTTCCTCGCTTCTTCATCTATGTTGAGCATGTACAAAATCTCTCTTTTCAATAGTATTTGTACTAAACTGGAATAAAAGAGGGGAAGAACTTGTTCGATACAGTGCTTGCAAAGAGACTGAAAAGTCACTCTCCCTTTAGAAATAAAAAAATGGATACCAATAAATTTCGAAAAGGACATATTGGGACATGTTGGGACTAACTTCCCCTTGAAGGGACTAACTATTAATTGTTTATGTCATCATGTTTACAATATTCTCACCACCTCATTCCACAAATTTGTTGGATGCTTCTTTAGCTAGGGTTGGTTTTCCATGCCTTGTAAATGCATTTTTTGTCCATAAAAATACAATAGGATATCACATCATTGTAAGTGAAGTGAAATCATAAGGTTAAACCTAGGTGTTGTATACTATACATATAGAATTTGAAATGCTAGTTATGAAATGATGTTGTAATGGTTTGTGAAAAACATCACAAACATGAAAATCAAGGAAGATGATCCACTTTTTGAAATAAAGGCAAAGATCTTGGTCCAAGTTCCACAATTTGTGATGATAACAAAGTAGTGGAACCTATGATGATATCAAAGTAGTGCAAGGGAAGGTTTATGGTGAAATCTTCCTTAATGAAGATCAATGGAATGTGAATGGTGAAATTGTGATGATATCAGAGTAGTGGAACTTGTGATGATATCAAAGTAGGGCAATGGAAGGTTTATGGTGAAATCTTAGTGCAATGGAAGGTTTATGGCATAGTTCCCAGACTCGGACTGGGCAGACATGGCTGACTCAACTCGTGACTCGGCTACAATTCGACAAAATGAAAAAACCCTTGAAATTTAGAGATTTTTAACGATTTAAAACTTGTTTCATGCACTCATTATTGAATAAAGCTTAAAGACACTATAACATCATCAAATAGAAGCTAATTTGATCACATACATAAACATACATTATTTTATGTATTGATAGTCCTTTAAGCTCCTATTATTTTGATTCCATGTATACATCCTCATAATAGCAAGATAATGGATTCCTTTGGTAAGGCTTCGGATAATGTATACCGATGTAAGCTCCTTTAAGTCTGGATTCCTTGGATCTGATTGTTAATATTTATAGCCTGTCGGCTTTGATCAAACTGGACTGCAGAATTAATAATTGTTTATTATTAATTTATACCCTAGATTTGGTCAGGTCGGCCCTCCTTAAGGATGTCAAATTCTCATATATATTGGAATTGATCTTGAGAGCAAGATGCATCAAAAACATAATATGATCTTCTCTCCTCAAGGATCGAAATCCTTTATATACGGCGAATTTGCATAAGTGCTGGAGTGAATACCTTAATGCTGGAGCATATGCATTAATGCTGGAGTGATTATGTGAATGTTGGCAGATCCGAAGACAATTCTGTCTGCCCTAAAGAGGCGAATTGGGACAGTCATCTTGGAGTGAATTCCAGGCAGCGAATTCACTCCAATCTGTGATTAGATCAAGAAGTTGCGATCCTTCCTAGAGGCTGTTAGTATATTACGATATACATCTTAAGGATTGGATATATTTTAAGGGACTGCTGTAGGGCAGATTGAAGTATTTTATATAGTGCAAATCTGGATGTTGTTTTCAACCTGATCTATCAAATCAATGGAACAAGACCTTGAGAGAGCAGACCTTGAAGGCATCATATCCGGGTAACATCTCACCTTGCTTGTGTATATTATATCTTATCCTGTGCTTAGTGTTTTGAAGACTTCTATAGTTTGATCTTTCCTAGGTGAATCTAAAAATACCAACACTGATCACATCCTTTATGGATACTCCTAGATTTCTCATGAGAATCTTTGCTATTTTCTTCAATTGGTAAAGCTTTCCCATTGATTGTGAAATACTCACCCCATCTACTTTCAACTTGATGAATCTTGCTTCATCATCTTGAGGCATCCACTTGTCTTGATTGGTCATGTTCTTAGTTTTCTATTTGACTTCTTGGTGGCTATCAACTACTACAAAGGAACAAATCACCTTTTCCTTTTTTACGACCTGCTATAGTAATGGGCATCCTACAATTTTGGCACACTAGAAGAAAAGTAACTAAGATTAAGGAATACAATTGAGAAAAAATTTAAACTGGTAAATGAACCTCTTTGGTTGAAGTTTTTCTTTTCTTATTGAGTTGCTTAAATGCTTAAATGAATAGAGGTAAGTGTATGTAAGAATTAGGGGGAAATTGAAAACAAAACTTAAAAAATCTTGGCACAGGAGATTTACCATGGAGAACCTTTTGTGGGAAGAGCTCACCTTTTAGATAAGTAATCATCAGCCTCAAGAAGACAAACATAAGGAACCAACCTTCACAACTAAACACTTCAACATTTGTTATACCACAAATCCCACAACTAACAAGAACATATTATGAGAGAATTTGGTTAACTTTGAGAACTACACAAATAAAATAAACCCTTGGTACTATGATCATGAGATGCAAAAAGATTTTGGTTGGGGCAACCAAGATGGGATGTTTGGTTTAGAACTTTAGGTTTTACACTTTGGCCGTTGTGCGCAAGTCATAAGGCACGAACTTGGCGAGTCAAGTGAGTCATAAGCCATGACTCGTTGAGTCATGGTGCCAAGTCATTAAAACTCGTTCACCTCTCCTCGGCTCACCAACTTGGAAAACTCGCACAACTCGCATCGAGTTCAGGAACACTAGTTTATGGTGAAATCTTCCTTAATGAAGATCAATGGAAGGTGAATGGTGAAATCATCTTTAACAAAGGTCGGCCCTTGAGAAAGTTAGAAGTTGTAGGTATAGAGCAATTAGTAGAGTTGGGTATGACTTAGGAATCTTAAGCTAGAAGTTGTAGGGATAGAGAAATTAGTAGAGTTGGGGTTGGGCAAGACATAGGAATCTTTGCAAGACAATATGAATGATCAAGGCATGAAAGACAAAGTTGTTCAACAATATTTTACATTAGATATGCTGTTAATGAAATACACTGCATTATTAGAGAGATTCATGATATTTCCAAGATTGATTTGGGATCTTGGCACCTTCAAGATGTTGGAAATACAATACTTTGCAATAAATATGCAGTTAATGAAATACACTGCACTATTAGAGAGATTCATGATATTTCCAACATTGTTTTGGGATCTTGGCACCTTCAAGATGTTGGAAATATTGTCATTGATGTCAAAGGGATTCATTTTTGTTATTTATGTCAAATGACTATGGACAAGATTGTTAAAACATATTGTTGTTTATGTCAAAAATGTATCAACGAGATTGTTGTTGTCATTGATACCATCCTAAGAGTGACTGTGACACAAGGCAAACTAAAAATATTAAGAAACCATGATTGAGAGCATGAGATTTCCGTTGCTATTGATAGCAGCTTAGGAGTGACCGTGACACAAGGAGAACAAGAAACTATGATTGAGATACTATGAAATTGAGAAGCATGAAATAATGGAGCAGATTTTGTAATTTAATGGAGGTTGTTCAAAGAAAATTTGAACATATGAAGAGAAGAGAACAATAAGAATAGTCGACATGTTTTTAAGTCAGTCAAATTAAGATTTGTCATATAGACCAATTCTCATGGAGCCAATGATAGCGGACCATTGAAGAGAAGTCAAAATAACATTATATGTATAAATTTTAAAGAATAGCGATGCATGAAGATAAGGATTACGAGCAGTGAATATGAATAAAGTGCAGGCCGAATATTTTACATTCTAGTTGAAGATGAGATAGAGTCTTGGAGAAGTGAATGTTGCAATTTCATGAAAATGAAGACAAACAGTCAAAATGTAAATGGAATTAAATTTCTATCAGATTTAATTGATAATTATTCTTCTATGTATATTCTGATGTAAGATGTAACTAATCAACCTTTTGTTTTTGAAGATTTGATCTTCAATAACTGTACAATATCGAAAGTTATATCACTGCGATATATGCTGAGAATTTGTATTGAATAAACTTTAATGAATGCTGAATATTTTTTGATTTCTATATCTAGACATCCGATCTTGTTTGAGTATATATAATATTGAGAGGGGATAGGAATGTGAATGGGCATGTCTCCACCAAATTGGAGACATGGCCATTCACCGTCGTGTCTCATCTCAATAACAAATCATAATATGATATGTTCATAACTAATGATAGTTATGATAACAACTGTAAGTAATGTATTTGGTAATCCTCAGCAATCAGCAATCAATGAGGAACGATCTCAAAACAATAATGCAATGCTGTTCGAGAATATGAATCGATGTCTAAAAACTGCAGATTGAAATATATACTTGATTGATCAGATGATTATGTAATCAATTTGTTTGATGAAAATATAATTAATCATTAATATTAATGTAAGTATATATATATCAATATACAATATATATATATATATATATATATATATATATATATATATACATACAAGTATTTTATCAAACTAATTTATCTCACATTTGATCTATCTAATCGAAACTATCAACATTAACACTCCCTCTTAGCTAGGGAAGATAAAGTATATATCACAATAAGCTCATTAGTTTAGAAGGAGAGATATCACCTAACTCGTGATATCAATGGATATAATATTCACAGGAACATCAAGTCACATGACATTCTTCTTATAAATATATATATCCATGTTATGATATGTGCACTGACATCACATCGCATGATGTCCATCATAAAAAATCATGGCATATCCATAGATATTACGTCTCATAATATCCACCATGATTATCTCATATAGAAGCATAATGATTTTAATTGATATCAAGTCACATGATATCGATCAATATGTTCAAGAGATGCTAACTATCATGATATTTCCACGAATATCAAGTCTCATGATATTCATCATGATAGTGAACTAATCATTGGAAGATCGTCACCTTACAATGTTAGATACAAGTGTTCAATGTTAGAAAGATCGTCACCTTTCAATAATGTACACAGGGTAGGCCCATAAGTCATAGAGTCACACATATGACGAAAGAGTTTACGCATTAAACATCTTTATGTATATTAATACAAAGAAACAATTTTGAGATTCAATCTCAATAACTTACATTTCAACCATACCAAGTTTCTTCCTGAAGTGTTCAACTTTCACTTTGGGGAGAGGCTTGGTGAGAATGTCTGTTGTTTGTTCACTTGTATTAATACACTCCAACTGGATTACATTTCTTTCTACCATGTCTCTTAAATAGTGGTAAGGAATCTCTATATGTTTCGATCTATCATGGAATATTGGATTCACTGAGAGCTTAATACAACTCTGATTATCACAGTGGATAGTAGTAGGTTTCAGTGGCTCACCAAATAGTTCCACAATCAATTTTCGAAGCCATACTGCTTCCCTTGCTCCCATAGAGGCTGCAATGTATTTGGCTTCTATTGAACTTTGTGCTACGGAAGACTGTTTCCTTATTATCCAAGAAATCATGTCCGATCTCAAATTGAAGCAACATCCTGATGTGCTTTTTCGATCAGTCACACTTCCAGCCCAATTTGAATCAAAGTATCTATGTAGATCTAGTTCGACTTTTCCATATTTGAGACCATATCCAATAGTACCTTGAAGGTACCTCAATATATGTTTTGCAGCAACAAGATGCATCTCTCGAGGTTCACACATAAACTGGCTCAAGGCATTCACTGCATAGCAAATATTCGGTCGAGTGTTAACTAGGTACATCAGAGATCCAATTATTTGTCTGTAGAGAATAGGATCTGCAAATCTGGACTCTGTTGTTGCTTCCTTTAGTTTATGTAAGTTGGTTTCCATAGGTGTTGACATAGGTCGACAGTTCCACATTCCAAATCTCTTTAGGATATCAATAGTGTACTTTCCTTGATTTAGAAAAATACTTTCTGATTTTTGCCAGACTTCCAATCCAAGGAAGTAATGTAAACTGCCCAAGTCCTTCATGTCAAATTCTGATGCCAAGTCCTTATATTGAACAATTAGGTGATCTTCTCCTATAATTAATAGATCATTGACATAAAGGATTAATATCAACATATCACCATTAATTATCTTAAAGTAAAGATTAGGGTCAGCATTATTCTTAGAGAATCCGAGACCCGATAGATAGCAATTGATCCTTTCATACCAGGCTCGGGGAGCCTGTTTAAGCCCATATAGAGCTTTCTTTAATTTGCAAACATGTGAAGTTGCATCACGAATCACAAAACCTTTGGGTTGTTCTAAATAGACTTCTTCAATAGTCCCATTTAGAAATGCAGTTTTCACATCCATTTGGTGGATCTTCCAACCTTTAGAGGCTGTAATAGCTATCACTGCTCTAACCGAGGTATATCGAGCAATAGGTGCAAATGTTTCTTCATAGTCAATACCTTGCTTTTGCGAGAGTCCTCTAGCTACAAAACGTTTTTTATGTTTCTCTATGGTACCATTTGCAACATGATTAATTTTGAAAAGCCACTTGGATGTAACAACAAATTTCTCTTTTGGTCGAGGAGCTATGTCCCAAACATCGTTCTTCATAATGGATTGATACTCTTCTATCATAGCATCTTTTCAAACTAGATGCTTGAAAGCTTTTGTAACACCAGTAGGTTCAAAATCAATGATCTCACTCATTAATGCATCATATGTTAACTTGTGAGGTCTTTTGTTCTCTTTGAGTGTCTCTTTAGGTGTTACAAACATTTCTGCTTCCTGCATCATCTTTCTAGCCCAAAGTGGTCTCTTGTAATTATTGTCCGATTCCTCTTCATGAGTCTCTAGAGGAATCTGAATTTCATTTGTGGTTTCTTCTGGATACTCCCTCTGAACCTCAAGAGTAGGATCCTCTTCCATATCTTTATGTAATTCCTAAACTTCTAGTTCATCTGAACTCTTTGCCTTCTTGAAGGCAATGTCTTCTTCAAAGATGACATCTCTACTGAGTTCTATGTCTTTGTCCAAGTATGTATATTCTATAGGCTTTTGAAGTTTCACTATAGCCTACAAAAATTCCTTTTCTTCCAGAAGGTTCTAGTTTAAACCTTTTCTCTTTAGACACATGGATGTAAACTGGGCAACCAAATATCCTTGAGTGACTAATGTAATGTTTTACACCCGTAAAGGCTTCTTCAGGAGTTTTGTTATCTGAGTGTGAGTGAGGACATCTATTTTGAATGTATACTATTGTATTTGATGCTTTAGCCCAAAAAGAGGTTTCTAAGTTTTGATCATATAGCATTGCCCTAGCAGCTTCTACAATAGTTCTGTTTTTCCTCTTAGCAACTCCATTTTGTTGAGGATTATAGGGTATAGTGAACTCCCTCTTAATCCCAGCATTTACACAAAATTCTTTAAATATTTCAAAAGCGTATTCTTTCCCATTGTCTATCCTTAGTATTTTAATTTTCTTCCTTGAAGAGTTTTCGGTAATAGCTTTGAATTCCTTAAACCTTTTAAGAATCTCTTCTGATTCTTTGCACTTTAGGAAGTATATCCAGGTCTTCCTGAAAAAGTCATCAACAAAAATTACATAATACAAAAATCCTCCTATGGAGGGTATAGACACGGGTCCACATAAATCAGAGTGGACTAATTCTAATGTAACTTTAGTTCTACTCAAAATAATAGGAAAATTACTCTTAGTGTTTTTCCCCAAGGCACACCACACCCTTTACATGACCCATTATGAATTTGATTTAGTTTAGGTGGTCTAGTTGCAAGTTTATCCATTGATGTTAGGGCATGAAAGTGAATATGGCCTAATTTTTGATGCTAGATCTCATTTGAGTCAGAAGTCTCATGAATAAGAGCTTGATTTGTCTCAATGCAAAGTTTGTATAGGTGTCCTTGTCTTACACCTATACTTTGAGCCTTCTTTATGGTTGAGTTCTTCGGCCATGCTAGGACTTTACCCTCCATGAATGCAACCCTGTATCCATTATTGTCAAGAGCTGATATAGATATTAAATTTCTCTTAATACCTGGCACATATAGTACCCTACAGAGTTGGATAGAGATCCCGGACTTCAACTTGATGGTGCAGGTTCTGGGTCCTTTTACCAGATATGTAGAATCATCCCCAATTGTAACCTCTTCATCAGATTGTTGGCAATTTGGCTAAGTAGGATATCATGTTGTTGTCATTATGGCAACATATATTCAGCATTAAGACAACATGACTCAAGGATAAAGTTTTGCGATGATAACTTAAGAAAATTGTCTAAGTATAACAGGTTTTATTTGTCAACACAGAGACTATTTTGATCAACAAGGTTCACAGAAGTATTTCTAGCACAAGCGAACTTGAGTACAGATTGTATGAAGTATGTAGAAGCTACAACTAAGAGCGCGAGACTGTACGACCTATACGAACATAGTTATTATTGTTTTAGCAGAAACATTGTTGAGCCGACAGAACAGAGCAGTGACAAGTAAATGAATATTTTGGGTTAAGGGATTTATTTTTTTTTCAAAATAACGACTTAACTAGTTAGGGACGACATCCTAGATGTTAACCCTTAGTTAGCAAGAAGTAATGTTATGTTTTGGAAACGTGTAAGCCAACTGGAAAGCTATGTTTGTGATAGCTTGTATAAAGGAAAGTAATTCGTAATACGAAGTTGCAAGACTTGTAAGATGTATGATGATGAATTGTATTATGTACAGTATTGATGTATTATGCGAAATTTGATGTATGATCAGAGCAGTGTGAGTTGATGACAAGTTTTGTGAAGAGCTTAAAAGATAGATCAAAATATTGAAGATAATCAGCAACAGTAAATGTTTTTTGTATACTATCTTTTGTATTGAAGATTATCATTGTACATTGCTTGTTTGGGCAGTGGGCTCATCCTGCATACATTCATATTTTGTAATACCAACTCCTAACAGGGTTGAGGCTTCTAACAAGGCCTAAGTCCTCTTAGAAGGACCGAGACACTATACGACCCTAATAGACTCCTAATAGGGTCAATATCTTTCACAAGATACTTTTGAGTAGCGGATCATTTGTGGGTATCATCCCCACCGGGGTTTTCCCTTGGCTAGGGTTTCCTCGATAACAAATATGGTGTTATGAGTTCTATTGTTTTATGGTTGTGTTTGTTGTTCAGTTTAGTTTCTTATGCAAGTTACAAGTTAATTAATAATATCCAAACTTGGGCAAAAGTTTGTGAAATATTGATTCACCCACCCCCCCCCCCTCCCCCCCCCCTCAATATTTCCTATTTCTAACAATTGGTATCGGAGCACAGTTACTCAGAGAAGGTTTAATAGCTTGAGTAAGATCTCTATGGATATGGATTAGTTGCAGAAGAATTTGGAAGAAGCTCTTGAGAAGATTGATACTCTTACTGAAGAAAGAGATACTCTGAAGAATAAATATGAAAGCGCAAAAGACTACATTGAGAAATTGAAAGACAAGATAGAAGACCTTAAATCAAAGAAAGAGCCTGTAAATCAGATCAAGGAAAGTGATGAAGTTTCAAAACTAAAGAAGGAGAATGAGATCTTGAAGCATGAATTAAAGATTGTAGAACTAAAGTTAAGTTTAAAAGATGATTACAACAAAGCTGAGTCATATTTGAAATCAGAAAATGCAGATTTGAGATCTAACATTACCAAAGAAACATCTAAGCTTGAGACTACAAAGTTGCAGTATGCTGAACTTGAGAAGTATAATACTATTGTGAAAGGAGAGATAACTCAGTCTAAGAAACACCTTGAGAAATTGTATTCCAGCGGTGAATTGATTGATGAACAAATTTCTTTTCAGAGACCTTATGATAAAACTGGTCTTATATATCTCGAAGAAAAATTTTCAAAGAAAACTAAAGAATGTAAAGAACCACAATTCAATAGCCCGAGAACAAGGAAGAAGAAAAAAAGAAACAAAATTGAGTCTAATCAGTTTGAAGATGTACCTAAACAACTTGAGCAAATTGAATCACCTAAAGAAGTGTGAAATGAATTCAAAGGTAGATGTTATGTATGCAATGCATTTGGACACATGAAAAGGGATTGTACAGGTAAGCAATTTAAATCTATCTCTGGTTATTGTTATAATTGTCATGGTTTTGGTCATAGAGCTATTGATTGTAAGAAACCTAGATATAATAATAGTAGAATGTTTAGAGGTACTAATCCTGTAGATAAAAGACCTATTGGAGCAATTGAAGTTATGTGCTTTAATTGCAACAACTTTGGACATATTGCTAGAGATTGCAGATCACAGATCAATCAGTTAGGATTGAGATATGGAAACAATGTTATAGTTTATCAGATTTGTAACATGGGACACATAGCAAGATATTGTAGAATGAACAATATGAGGAATCCTAATCCTAGAAGAAATATGAACTACACCAGAAGAAATATGGATAACAACAATAGTTAGAAAGGAAATAGCAGTAACATAGAAGAATTTATATTTGTCAAAGCTACAGATCCACCAAGTGCATCCATAGTATCGGGAAGTCAGTCAGGTGAAGCATTTGAAAGTAGGTTGGAATCAATTCTAAACCCATCTCAAATTGATTAAGCATCAAATTTCATCAATTAAATGACAGATCAAGTATCAGAATATCATAGTAGATAGTAGAATTTGAATCAGGTCTTGCGCAATCAGTATGTGATAGTAAATGACGTAAGGAAGCTATGGTTAAGAGCGCATAAGATTCTGAGCATGTAGGAAAGCGCACGAAGTGAAATAAGTTCACTGACAGACAGGGACAACTTTTTGACATGAACACACTTATGCAATTAATGCGACGACAATGTTTGAAGGATTTAATGAGTAAAGCGGATTATTGGACAACATTCGATCATTTATGAGATTATAAGAGTTTTAGAGAGCAATTGAAGAAGATAAGAATATTAGAGAAAGATTTGTGAGAAAGCTTTGTGAAGTCAAGAATGAGGAGCATTTCAAGGAAATTTTGAAGAGTCTTGGTACACATCTAAGGAAGAAAAGAAGAACTATTCTGATTATGGGAGAAAACTATGAGGAGATAAACAAGGAAACAAAGGAAGCCGTTATAAGAGTAATGACATCTACACCAATAGAAACACTAAGTGAGTCAGAACAGGACACCCTAGTCACAGTAACAGCGACACAGACAAAGGAAGCATCGCCTATGGAAGAGACATTGCAGACTACAGTTACTCCACCAACAATATCGATTAATGATGAAACTATGGAAGTAGAAGGCACAAGCATCACCATTGATAAGGAAGAAGATCCTTTCAAGGACCAAGGACAGGATGTTGGCAATTCGGAAGGTATGGTGAACTACTCTAGTTCTGATAATGAGGAAGAAGAAAAGGAAGAAGAATCTGAAACATTGGAAAAGACATTAATGAAGATTGATGTTGAGTTACAAAAGAAATGGAAGATAGTTAAACAAGAAGTTACTTTAACCTTGCCTAAGTTGAAGCATGTTGTAATTGAACAAGAAGCACCAATTGATAAAGGAGAAAAAGAGGTACAGAGAAAAGAGAGAAGTGAAACCTACAGAGATAGCACCACAACATATACAGTTGGACACACCACAGAAGGATACACTAGCAAGTACATCAAAATCACCTATTGAATTAGTTTTAGCAAATTTGGGAATAGGAGTTGATGATGATGATCAAATAGAACTGATCTCATCTTTGGACAAAATCATTGGGAAGAACAAGAAAGTAAAAAATTTGGAGGGATCACTACTTGAGGTAGCTGATAAGCTATAGAATGTTATATCTACGCAGATTAGTGAAGTTGATATGCAAGCTAAGGCTAAGGAAGTGATGAAAGCTTTTGATAATGAGTTTACTACACTGTCAAATATTGCAACAATTAAGGCACAAACACTTCAGGATGCACAGTTATTTCAAACAATTTGTCAGAATATTAAGAATGATTTGGATAACCTTGATATTTGTATTAAGGAGTTGAGGAAATGTCTGGAAAGAGGAAAAATATTGTATGGTTAGTTTGCCCTTTCACACAATCACATCTCAAACATCATAGAGAAGCTGAAGAATAAAGAGACAAAATTACAAGACACATTGAATGAATTGCAAAATCCAAACATGAAGATCACAAACATTGAGAAGAAGATAAGCAAGATTCATGATGAGATAAGTCTATTGGAGAATGAAAAAGAAAAGAAATTGAAGAGATTTGCACTACTTAGAGAACATTTGACATTGAAAATTAGAAATGTGCAGAATCAACTGGAAGAATGTCTTTCCTCAAAGACATCATATGGAAAATTCACTTATCCTAACCTAAGTGCAGTTGAGATAGCATCTTATGGGCTATGTGCACTACTCAGTGTATCAGATTCAATCAAGACTACATGGGATAAGGAGATTGCAAACCTGAAGGCGAACTTTACAGATTGCATTTCAAGCCTTCTAGCTCTACAAAATTGAAGACAAGAGGTATATCAAATTTTTTGACTTGTATATATATTTTCTCACCTTTGTCATTGTTGTTAAAGGGGGAGTAATATTTTGAGAAAATTGTTAGTATAGTCGAAGGGGGAGTATCCCTATGATGGAATGGTATAAGCAGATATGTATGATCCACAGACTTTTGCAAATCTTGTAATGGCCGTGTAACACAATGTTACAAAATGTTGCAAGTTTGTTTTTGGAGTTTTTGAATTTTGATGTTTTGGGACTTAGCCAATTTTCCCATATGCTGCCATCAATGACAAAGGGGGAGATTGTTGGCAATTTGGCTAAGTAGGATATCATGATGTTGTCATTATGGCAACATATATTTAGTATTAAGACAACATGATTCAAAGATAAAGTTTTGGGATGATAACTTAAGAAAATTGTCTAAGTATAACAGGATTTATCTGTCAACACAAAGACTATTTTGATCAGCGAGGTTCATAGAAGTATTTCCAGCACAAGCAAACTTGAGTACAAATTGTATGAAGTATGTAGAAGCTACAACTAAGAGCGCGAGGTTGTACGACTTGTACGAACATAGTTATTATTGTTTTAGCAGAAACAATGTTGTGCTGACAGAGCAACAACAAGTAAATGAATATTTTGGGTTAAGGGATTATTTTGTTTTTCAAAATAATGACTTCACTAGTTAGGGACGACATCATAGATGTTAACCCTTAGTCAGCAAGAAGTAATGTTATGTTTTGGAAAGGTGTAAGCCGACTGGAAAGCTATGCTTGTGATAGCTTGTATAAAGGAAAGTAATTTGTAATACGATGTTGAAGACTTGTAAGATGTATGATGATGAATTGTATTATGTACAATATTAATGTATTATGCGAAATCTGATGTATGATCATAGCAGTGCAAGTTGATGACAAGTTTTGTGAAGAGTTTAAAAGACAGATCAGAATATTGAAGATAATCAGCAGCAGTAAAAGGTTTTTGCATACTATCTTTTGTATTGAAGATTATCATTGTACATTGCATGTTTGGGTAGTGGGCTCATCCTGCATACATTCATATTTTGTAATACCAACTCCTAACAGGGTTGAGGCTTCTAACAAGGCCTAAGTCCTCTCACAAGGACCGAGACACTATACGGATGTAATAGATTCCTATTAGGGTCAATATCTTTCACAAGATACTTTTGATTAGTGGATCATTTGTCGGTGTCATCCCCACTGGGGTTTTCCCTTGGCCAGGGTTTCCTCAATAACAAATGTGGCGTTATGAGTTCTATTGTTTTATGGTTGTGTTTGTTGTTCAGTTTATTCAGTTTAGTTTCTTATGCAAGTTACAAGTTAATTAATAATATCCATACTTGGGCAAAAGTTTGTGAAATACTGATTCAGCCCCCCTCTCAGTATTTCCTATTTCTAACACTGATTCTTCTACCATAGTCTCTAAATGATCTCGGTATCCTATAATGTGCCTTGATGATCCACTATCAATTACCCATCTGTTGAATTTGTTTGATACTTGACTGGACAATGCTGAGTACAAAGAAAATTCCTCAGAATCATGATTTATATTTGTCTTTCCAACCTTAGCAAATGAAGCTTGTTTCTTTTTCCTGTTAGGGCACTTGACATCCTAGTGTTCATATTGATCACATCTAAAGCATTGAACTTGAGAAACATCTTTCCTCTGTTTGGATGAACCCTTTTCATGAAAATTTCTTTTTCATTTGAAATTCTTCTTCTTGCCTTATGGGAGTTAGTGTTTAGGACATGAATATCCTCATCTATAGGTTTTTGTTTATTTCCTTTTGACATCTGTCAAGCTTCTTCTTGTAGGCAGTAAGATCTTAATCAATCAAGTTTTGGAAGTTTTGATCTTGCACTAATTCCTTGAACGAATGATTCCCATGAATTTGGTAGGCCGCCTAAAGCTATTGGTGTTAATTCTTTGCTATCAATTTCATGTCCAACTGTTGATAGTTGATCCCTTAGTTCAGTGATTCTCATGAAGTATGCATTGATAGATTCGCCTGTGTTCATGCTTATATTATTCATTTGTCTCTTTAGAGGAAGAGTTTTGCCTATGTTGTTTATTTCAAATGTACTTTCAAGGGATTTGAACATAAGGTAAGCAGTTTCATGTTTTGCCAATATAGGTACTATATGGTCCCTGACTGCATCCACTATAAGTTTCATGGCCTTCTCATTGCTTTCGATCCATTGAGTCTTCTCCAGATTATCTTTTGGTTCTTCTTTTCTTTCACAAATGAGTCTAATTTGTTCTCTTTAGCAGCATCATAATTCTCAGCTTCCATGATACAAAGTTGTTAGCACCTTCAAGGCAGTCTTCAAATCTGATCATATTTGACATTTTGAAGAATGGTATGTGACTGTAATATCAATGTGAATAATCTGATATCTCAAATTTAATTATGGATCTTCCTTAACTTGGCTCTGATACCATGTAAATGGAATTAAATTTCTTCAGATTTAATTGATAATTATTCTTCTATGTATATTTTTGATATAAGATGTAACTAATCAACCTTTTGTTTGCAGATTTGATCTTCAATATCTGTACAATATCGATAGTTATATGCTGAGAGTTTGTATAATTTGTATTGAATAAACTTTATTGAATGCTGAATATTTTTCAATTTCTATATCCTGACATCCAATCTTGTTTGAGTATATATAATATTGAGAGGGAGTACAAATGTGAATGGGCATGTCTACACCAAAGTGGAGACATGACCATTCACCGTCGTGTCTCATCTCAATAACAAATCATAATATGATCCGTTCATAACTAACAATAGTTATGATAACATCGTAAGTAACGTATTTGGTAATCCTCGGCAATCAATGAGGAACGATCTCAAAACAATAATGCAATGCTGTTTGATAATATAAATTGATGTCTAAATACTGCAGATTGAAATATATACTTGATCGATCAGATGATTATGTCATCAATTTGTTTGATGAAAATATAATTAATCATTAATATTAATGTAAGTTTATATATATATATATATATATATATACACACACACACACACACAAGTATTTTATCAAACTAATTTATCTCACATTTGATCTATCTGACCGAAGCTATCAACATTAACACAAAATGAAGAGAAATCATTATCAAAGCAAGTCCAAGGAACGCCTGTATTCTACAAGACAGCAATTGTCTTTTATATAAAAAATCTGTATTAAAGAAAGCAATTATATCAAGCAAACAATGAAATATATTCAGAAATAAGATTTGTACATCAAAACCAGTGATTAAGGCAGATTTGTTAGCAAGTGATTTCAAGAGAATGGGCAACAATCTTTAGCAATTTAAAGATTAATATAAATCTATGTTGATGCCATTCTGACTGAAAGGACACTTATGAATGCCAGGTCAACTTCATTAAGTGCCCAAGTGTTAAGAGATGAAAGTAGTCAAACCAACATTATAAAGAAGTGAGTATAGGTTAGTTAAGACAATAAAAAAGACAACTTTTGGTAGAGATAAACAAAAAGGAAGCGACTCTATTAAGAAATTTAATTAATTTAGGAAGTGGCTGAAATAAGAACAGCGATCCATTACAATGTAAAATGGAGTAATGAAAAGGATGTGATTTGCATAGAAATCTGTTCTATTCCTTTTCTTATAGCTTCCTATAAGAAAAGGAATAGAACAGATTTGTAAAGGAGGTTTCATGCAAGATTAAAAAAGACTTTGGAGCATATTTACAAAGCATATTGGAGCAAATACAAATCAGGATTATAAGCAGATTTGAAGTAGATATGAAAGCAGAATAATAGCAGACTAAGAAGATTTGAAGAAGATATGAGAGCAGAATAATAGAAAACTTGTAAAGAGAGTTCTGAGCAGACTGGTGACTAAGATTATAGCAGAATTTAGAAGACAAGTTGAATGAGGGGTTGGTGCCTCTAGTGGGCTAGTGCTCACAAATTGAATGAGGGGTTGTGCTCTAATGGGTTGGTGCTCACAAATTGAATGAGGGGTTGGTGCCTCTAGTGAGTTGGTGCTCACATTGAATGAGAGGTTGGTGCCTTTAGTAGGTTGGACCCTACAAAGTTTGTAAATAGTATATATAAGCAATATGTTGTGGTTTTCTCTCATAAGGGTTTGCACGTAAAATGTGTTATATTTGTGTTGTGTAATTCTTATATCTTTTGTTGTTTTTATTATGCAATTGATATGCTTATAGTTTATGTTTAAAAAGGTATACATTATAGTTTAAGTTTAAAAAGGTATACATTGTTGTTATATAGATTGAACACCCCCTCCCCCCCTCCTCATCTAACCATGTGCTCATCAATTTGTATCATAGTTGGTTCCTTCAAAAAGGCCTAACCACTTAAAGGTAGATTGAGAGAACATATATGGAAAAGAGAAAACGAAATAGGGAGTAAGAAATACCAAGGAGGATATTGATGACAAAACAACAAATGCAAGTAATGAAGTGATTAATAGAACACCCTTGGCAACATAAGATTAATTATTTGAAAGTGAAAACCATCTTCCAAGAAAACTAGAGATGAGCTTAGAAGAGGAGCCAAATTAATATAATGAGAATGATGATATGAATAATGAACATGGTTAATACGAAGCCTTGGAGAATTTGAGAAAATACTACAAATTCAAGTAGAGTGTAGATCTTTGAGGAGCCAAAATAATATGATGAGAATGATGATATGAATAATGAAGATGGTTAATATGAAGCCTTGGAGAATTTGAGAAAACACTATAGATTCATGATGAGTGTAGATCAAAGATTCCAAAGAAGTGATCATAGGTTGAAAAGCTCAAATTGAAGAAAGCAAAAAGAGATAAAAATCCAATTGAAAATGAAGGGAGAAAATTGTGAAAGGCTAGAATGTGAAATTGTGTATCTAAGGAAGGAATTATAGAAAACAACCACCAAATTGAACACAAGCCTCAAGCCTGAAGAGAGCACCAAAATTCTAGATGACATCATTGATGGACTAAGGTCACCATCTAATAAAACATGACTTGTCTATAAAAAAACATTCAAGGAAGATTTCAAAGGGACTCCTAAGAAAAAAAAGACTACTCTTAAAGCTAACAAGAGCAATCTCAAGAGTCCTTTCTTCCAAGGCAAGCACATATATCTAGGTTTCGACATCCTTTCTATGGTTATTGCTATTCATGTAATCATTTTGAGCATAGAGTAAGAGATTGTAGAACACATGAGATATGATTATGGTTGGAACAAAGATAAAAAGATCTTATGGCTTCTCAATTAGCAACTACAATACATATGCTCCTTTAAGGAATCATAAATTATGTTCCTGTAGTGAATTATAGTGTTGAATGCTACAAATGCAACAACAATGGACATATTGTGAACTACAATACATATCCTCCTTCAAGGAATTATAACACATATGTTCCATTAATGAATTATAGTGTTGAGTGCTACAAATGCAATAACAATGGAAATATTGCACGATACTGTAGAAGTGTTTTTTTGAAATCACCTAGACAACACAAGATGGAGGAGACAATGACCAAACAAAAGGGAAAATCTACAAAAGTTTGGAGAAAGAAACAGGATCAAGATAATTAGAAGGATAAATTTATGTAAAGTTTGGAGAAAGAAACAAGACCAAGATAATTAGAAGGATAAATTTATGTAAGTGCAAACTTCATTATATGCACAAGTGATAACTCCTAGTTCAAAAGGAGAAGCACAATTTTAGGGTAAGCCAAGTACGACATTATCTTTCAGCCCCATGGAGAAAAGAATGAAAAAGATGATCAAGACAAGTTGATATTTTTAAGACAAGAACAAGAAAAAATTGAAGAGAGGAATCTACTTATTGGTACCAAGGAAGAATGATGAATTGCCCCATGGAGAAAAGAATGAAAAAGCTGATCAAGACAAGTTGATGTTTATAAGACGAGCAAGAAAAAATTGAAGAGAAGAATCTACTTATTGGTATCAGGGAAGAATGATGAATTGGTATCTACATAGGCAGAAGAAAACATTTGGTAGTGAGGAAGGCTTTGATGGGCTTACTTCCTCAACTAGATACTATTTAGGGACTACTTCCAATGTCAAAGATAGAAAGGGTTTGGCATGAGAGTTCGTTCATAAAGAACAAATGTGGTTCTTGTGGAAAAGAAGAATGATAAGAGTCAAGATGCAATAGAGGATTGTTGGATATTTACAAGATCCTAGATAATGAAAGATTGCATACTTTTAACTCATACACCTTAAGCTGGCATTTACAAGTGCCTTTATAGGATTTAAGATTGGGAGAGTAATGGGGATCACAAAGCTTTAACCTTTCATCATATTGGAAGAAGATATGAAGAAGAATTTAGTGAAGATGTTTGTAAGATTAAACTTGATGAGAGAGCTTTCCAAAATCCTTCTAGGAGGATGAGAATAATCCAAAGGAGTCTTTTCTCAAAGAGTATGCTCGTATATTTATGTTTGAAATTTTTGCTAGAACACATAAGCATGGGTTGGCAAAAGAAAAAATAATTTGATAGGGGAAATTTGGATGATTGTGCTTATGTTCAACTTCACATTAAAGGTGTTCCTATTGATGTAATGATGCCATAGAAGACATGGATGGAAGTATGATAATTATCGCTTCACCTTTAATGCCAAAGGAGTAGAGTTATAATAAAGAGAGAATGATGGCATTGATGTCAAGAGGAAGAATTATGAAAGGAACCTTCAAAAGAAATGTAAGCATGGAAATGAGAAAATTGAAATAATTTGATAGGGGAAATTTGGATGGTTGTGCTTATGTTCAACTTCACATTAAAGGTGTTCCTATTGATGTAATGATGTCATATAAGACATGGATGGAAGTATGATAATTATCACTTCACCTTAAATGCCAAAGGACTAGAGTTATAACAAAGAGAGAATGATGGCATTGATGTCAAGAGGAAGAATTATGGAAGGAACCTTCAAAAGAAATGTAAGCATGGAAAGGAGAAAATTGCATTCAGGATCAAGGGAGTTGAGGTGTCATATGAACAATCCAAATCTATTGTTAATAATAGAAATAGAGAGGAGTATATTTCCTTGGAAGGTAATAAAAGAGTAGAGTTTTAGTGTAAGTAGCTCTTGAAAAGAGAAAGGTCATTCATATTTTATAGAAGGTCTTAAAGGAAGAAAAGTTAGTGGAGGAGGAATTGAAAATGGTTGGGAATTAGTATTCATATTAGTATGCATAAAGTTATAAGTTGATAGGTTTGTTGAGTGTTGGGAATATCACATATTTGGTCGTAATTTGTTTGCTTGTGTGTTATGAGTTGTTTAAACAAGTCATATCTTTAGTATGTTGTTATAGGGAGTTTCCTATAATTTAGGAAATGGAAATCCTATATATAATATGTAAATGTATTGAATAAAAATGAAGAAGCATGTAGTATTTTTGTTTATTATTATTGTAGCTTCTATTTCTCTTTGCCTATATTTCTAAAAAGGTATTAGAGAAGAAAGATTAGGGCAATAGTTAATGTTGCAACAATGATTGTACGAAGATCTATAGATTTTATAGTCATAGTGAAGGAGTGTGGAAAAGAGACCGCTGTTATTTTGAGGCTGCTGGTTGAAAAGTGTGTAGCAACTGACATTGGTGAATAAGTTGGACTAGAAAAATCTAGATCTTTTCTTTCATCATGTATCTTCTGGCAAGGTCGATGCAATAGAAGTATGAGATATGGATGTGAGAGCATAAGGCAACATTCTTTTTCTTTGCATAAGGATTTTGAGATTATGGTTCTCTCCTTGCTGACTGCTATAGTGACGCTTTGTGCTTTGAAGTGGGTTCCCCCTCATCACTATTGCACTTCAGTGGATCTAGAACTTGACATGCTGCTTGATTGACTTTTCATTGAAGAGAGGATTCGTCAATTTTTAACCAACAGTGTTTGGGAGCTTGCTGCTATTTAGAGAACAACAATTTTCATTGTTTTTGGTTATGACATGTGGCCACAATCATTTTGATGATCATATCTATACAGAGATATGTTGAAGCCGTTAATCACCATGTAACATGGTTCAAAGCTCAGATTGCTGCATATGGGGAAACATTGTCAACACATCCACCATGGGCTCTTGACCATCGTGAGAGTGGTTTGCAAATAGAATTCTTGAGATCTTCTGTTGTTTGTGTGTCATAAAAGTCTTGATAGATTCTATTATTCATGTGTCATGGCATGCTCATCACAATTCATATAATAAGCACCACAACCCTCAACACATCCACCATGGGCTCTTGACCATCGTGAGAGTGGTTTGCAAATAGAATTCTTGAGATCTTCTGTTGTTTGTGTGTCATAAAAGTCTTGAAAGATTCTATTATTTGTGTGTCATGGCATGCTCATCACAATTCATATAATAAGCACCACAACCCTCATGATCTTTATCTCAATCGAACGATCTATATTTTGGAGAATCTAGCTGCATAGATTGATAGGTTCTCCATTAAGTTTGTGTAGAAAAAGAAAATATTCATTAATACTTTCCATTTGAGTCATTGGTACACCACTACCACAACCATCATATCACTAGCATAGTGTTCCTATTACATTTGGGAGTGATATTTGTAGTTTGAGTATATAACGTTTTATGTTAAAGCTGAGCTTTTAGTACATTTTATTCTCTAGTTATTTTTATGTGTTTAATTTTTTTGGAATAGTTCTTATAAGGATATTTTATGTGGTACTTTAAAAGTCAAGTTGTATTAGTTTATTTAAAATAAGGACCGTCATCATGTCAAGTTGTTAAAATAGTTGATTATCTTAAGGTGCATTATCGATGGAACCCAACACCTTCATTATTACTTAGATTATGGGGGGTCATATAGTGTTTCTTTTAACAGAGAAAAATAATATATTGATATAAAACTTTCAAGGTTTAGAGTTCCACACATAGCAGATCAAGTTACAATTGATCGTTATCGAAAGGGATATGTGGGATATAATAAGTGGAGCAATGACAAGGCCAATTGATCTTGATGAAGGCACAAAGTGGATTGTGAAGGATTGAAGAGAAATATATTTGATTAATCTTGCACTTTCATATGCATATCTCCACCACATTGACTTTTCAAAGACCTCAAATGAAGTGTGGGAGAATTTGATTGCTTTGTTTAGATCAACAACATCAGTGCGAAGATGAACTTAAAGAAGAAATTGTTTGGGCTGATAATAATGGAAGTTTACAACATTGTTCAACATATCAACAAGTTTCGCTCCCTATTGAATCAACTAGTTGAGATAAAGGCTGAAGTAGATGACAATGATTGATAAACTATTTTGTTAAATAGCATGCCTTCTAGTTATGGAAACATTGTTTTCACATAAAACTAAGTAGAAGCTACCCTAGAGGAAATGATATCTACTTTGATTGATGAAAGAGCCAAGAAAACTAACTCAGCGTAGAGGAAATTGTAATGTATGGTAAAAATGAGTCTAACTATTCCCCAAAATCTAGTTCTTCTACATCAAAGGGAAATCATTTCTTCAAGAATAGAATTTTGTCCTATTATTGCAAGAAGAAGGAACACATTTTGTTATGAATTGCACTTAGCGTGCCGAGGATCTTCTTGATGGCAAGCTAAATATAGATAATTCATTGGCTTTTGATGATGATGAAGAATGCCTTCATGGGGTGGCTACTAAAAACCCTCCACACGAAGACAGTGAGGAGGAATATGTGTTCTAAATTAAATCAATTGGAGGATGGAGGCACTCGAAGTTGGAGGACACTCAACAATGTCTTGTGAGTCGCTATCATCGGGGTTGCAAAATTGTTTTAGTGAAAAAAAATAACTTGTGCCATAAAGACTAAAGCCAAGATTAGTTTCCATGTGACAATGGCAACTGTCTCATATTACTTGTGATTAGAGTGGCAATGATCTACAATGGTGGATGCATACATGACAATGAGGACTTGGTTCTCAAACTTTTTATATTGTGGTTGGATGTGTATGTCTTGAATCACATTTATTGGTTGTTAGTGAATAGACGTGTTTGTCCCCATTCACGAAGTAGTAAAGTAATTGGAAGTGTTTGTCTTTGTTCATGAATGATTTTGGATAGATGTGTTTGTCCCTATCCTAGGATGAAAGTACTAAACGTAGTGAGGTTAGTTCCACTATTGCTTAACATGAGTAGACGTGTCGTTCCCTACTCTTATCTTATAGTGTTTGGTGAGCTACAATGTGTGGTCATCAAGTATTTTGATGTACTTTCACCCATGTTCATAGTTGCAGAGTGTGTGTGTGTGTTGGGAATTAGTGTTCATATAGGTGTTAGGAATACTATAATGCATAAAATAATAAGTTGATAGGTTTGTTGAGTGTTGGAATATCACACCATTCCCATAGGTTATTTGTTATTTGGTTGTGATTTCTTTGTTTGTGTATTATGAGTTGTTAAAACAACTTATATCTCTAACATGTTGTAATAGGGAGTTTACTATTATTAAGGAAATAGAAATCCTATATATAATGTAAATGTATTGAATGAAAATGAAGAAGCACATATTATTTTGTTTATTATTATTGCCTCTTCTATCTGTCTCTACCTTTATTTCTAATAATAGGAGCTACCATTTGAGAAGCTAGAGATATTCTAGATTAATAAAGATAGTGTCAAAGAACCCAAATTTGAGAGTGAATAATAGAAGAAAAATTTCCCATGCAAGAGGATAGCACAAAGAGGAAAAACAATCATTGAGAACTAAGAAATTAAAAAACTAGAGGAAGAGAAGGAAGGTGAGAAGACTCACAAAGAGATCAAAAAGATGATCTTCTTCACTTAGTAGCCAAGGATAGAGAAGAGTTGAATATGCATAAGAAAGTAATGGGATAGAATATGCGCAAGAAAAGCAAATGGGATATCAAAAGAAGTTTCTAAGTTGTGAAATTTAAGGAGATGATCAAAATTTTTTTTGGACAGCTATAGAGGAAGCATCTCACCCAAGAAAATTGGAATACAAAGGATGAAGAAATAAAGAAAGGGGAGTATTAAAGCAAGGGATGAACACTAGAGAATCTAAGACAAGGGGAGAAGTATATTTCTGTTGCACTGGACGTGAGTATATAATTGGATGTTTCTCATGATCCATTTGTGGATAGAAGTATTATAAATATCCCTTTTCCACTAATGTCAAAGGGGGCGAGATATAGAATGGAGGAGAGTTGGAGAAAAGAAAGAGAATTGTGTTGTCATCAGTGACAAAGGGGGAGATTGTTAGAAATATTGTCATTGATGTCCAAGGGGTTCATTCTTGTAATTGATGTCAAACGAGTAAGAACATGATTGTTAGAACATATTGTTAGTTATCTCAAAAGTGTGTTGACGAGATTATTGTTGTCATTGATATCAACCTAAGTGTGTCCATGACCCCAGGAGAACAAATATATCAGGAAGCGATGATTGAGTTACAATGGATTTGAGAAGCATGAAATAATGGAATAGATCTTATAATATAAGGGATATCGTTCAAAGAAAATATGAAGAGAAGAACAATAAGAATAGTCAACATGCTTGTAAGGAAGTCAAATTAAGTTTTCCATTGGTGTCGTAGGTATCGGCAGTGGTACCTTGAGATTGAAGACCAGTACAAGGAGCAAGTGGTTAATCTTGCTCTAGATGCTTGAATTGATAAGAATGAAATGAAGATGGCATTCTATGCTTTTGACAGGTATTGAGAGAAGATTGATCTCTTGTTCTAGCCACTAGTTGATGAAGAGTAAAGGCTTGAGAGATGACTTACCTGAGATTCATTCATAGACACATGGTGTTTGTAGAGCTTTCTAGGAAAGAAGCAACATCAAACTCCCTTCTTAGATAGAATTTTGGAGAGCATCCTAGGTCTTGTAGTTGGTTCATGTGGATTTTCCGTTCTCTTATCATCATTAAGGTTTAATTTTATAATAAGTCATTAATTGTCATCAATTCATGCCAAAATATAATCTTTAAGTATCATCAATTCATGCCAAAATATAATCTTTAAGTATCATCAATTTGATTCAAATCTAGGCTAGGAGAGTTTCAAAATGAGGAGCCATTATCTAAGAGTGCTTTTGTGATGAGAAATAATATCTTTATCTAGCTAACAAAATGGTAGGAAGTTTGTTGAAATTGCTTCTTCTAGATTCTCAATTGTTGTGTGGGAACAATTATTTAGCTTGGAAAACCAAACTTAAAACTCACACTAGAAGAATGACTTGCTTGTAATGTCATACGCTAGAAGAATGCCCATTGTATTTCTATAGTATGATGTTGTAGTTGTTTGGAAACATTCTTGTCTAACAGTGTCTCAAAATGAATGGATCCCAATCAATGTCATCTCCACAAAGAATTGTGTATACATTGTGGAACCCTTTCAACATGGTTGTGTATGAAACTAATTTTGCGTACAACTCCTCTTTGTCATATTTCATTGAATAGTCTCATGGCATATTGAGCGATGCCATCAAGTAGTCCATTTTCATTAGTGTGTCCTCATTAAAAACGGTGGAAGGGTAGTATTCTTTATTGGTTTTAGTCTTGTACATAATCAATAGTTTTATTTTGCTAAAAGTTAAGTTTATTTTGGTCAAAATTTGTTTGTTTTATTTTGAATTATATAATTGGGTATTATTGTTTTCTTATCACCGTGAAGGTTTCATTTTATAATAGGTCATTATTTTTCATCAATTCATGCCAAAACATATTTTTTTAATATCATCAATTTTATTCAAATCTAGGCTATGAGAACTTCATAATGAGTTGTAAGGTTTCTTTAGAAGCCATTTTCTAAGGGTACTTTTGCAATGAGAAATAGTAGAACTATATCTAGCTAACAAAATGGTAGGAAGTGTTTTCAAATTGCTTCTAGATTCTCAGTTGTTGTGTGAGAGCAATTATTTGTCTTGGAAAATGAAACTTAAAACTTGACTCAAGTTTGAAGTTTGGCATGTGGTCAACATGGTACCAATCCATGACAAAAGTTTGATGTTGATGAGCAAAAGAAATTTGAACAAGATGAGAGAAAGGTGAAATTGATTTTCATGTTTAAAGTGTCCAATGAAGTTCAATCCCTTATTAGAGACTTGCCCATAACAAGAGATGCATGGAACAAGCTTAGGACAAGATATAAGGTGACAAATCACTATCAGATCTTGAATTTGCAAAGTCAACTACATAGCTTGAAGAGATAAAAATTGAGAACAATTGGAATCCTTTCTCGAAAGGATTGTTAAGTTGAGAGATTCCCTACAAACATTAGGACAAACAATTGAAGACGGTATCGTAGTAGCCATTATATTGTGAGCATTGTGGTCTAGATATAAAGTATTTGTGACAACTTTAAATGTCACAAAATAGACCTCCACTTTTAAGAAGCTTGTGAATCTAATCAAGAAAGAAGAGTCTCTATGACAAGATCACAATGAGGAATATCATGCAATTACCGCACACCATAAAGGAAAGAAGCCTATGGAGCCATTTGGTGAGCCTCCCAAATGTGGTAATTCATCAAAATCTTAGTAATAGTAACACTTTTGGTAATATTCCTTGGTCAAAGGATCATCCAAGAAAGTCAACTCAAAATGACTATACACAATGGGAGCAAAAGAACCAACCAAATCATGACAATTTTGTTGAAGAGTACTCTCCAAAAGAGGAATAACCCAGTCTTTAGAAAAAACTTAATAATTAAATTATGTTTGTTATATAGATCTAGGTGCTACCAAGCACATACCAAGATAGGAGTGGTTTCTCACATTAAAACCCCATCACATGGTAAAATCTCTCTTAGAGATGATACAACCTATGACTTTTAAGGTGTTGATGGCATCTCTTTACAATTTAGCATTCCATATATTGTAGGCTCACTAAAGTTTCATATGTGTTTTGTTTAATCCAAAATTTTAAAGCATTAGTGGAAAAGGAGTTAGGATGTTAGATCATTACTCTTAGGTCAAATTATTAGGGGGGAGGAATTCTATTCCATTGAATTCACCGATTTTTGTCCTAAACATGATATTAAGTGTCAGCTTACCACCCCCTACACCCATCACCAAATTGGTGTTGTTGAGAGGAGGAATTGTACAGTTATGGAGATAACCTAGTCTGCATTGGAGCGTAGAAATATTCCTAAGAAGTTTTGGGTAGAGGCAGTGTATACTGTTGTGTACCTTCTAAATCAGTCTCCCACACAGACCATCAAGAAGAAGACACTAGAGGAAGCATGGTCTGGGAGGAAACCAAATATCAACCATCTAAGGGTTTTTGGTTCAACAACATATGCTCGGATTCCAAAAGTTAGAAGTTTATACTTATAGGCTATAGGTACAATCAGAAAGCCTATCAACTGATTAATGTGGACACTAATTGTCTCACATTTCAAGATGTGGTTTTTGATGAAGAAGGTGGTCTCTTTATGCTCTTCTTCTATCCAATGTCTTGAAGGTCATGCTTTGCAAACAAAAGATTTTGGTGTTAAGCTTCCATTAGCTTCTCTTAAAGGGAGGGATTATGATGATTCCAAACCTAAACTTGTGGAATCTCCTAGGCATGACATTGTACCAGTAGATTTCCATTGGTATAACTTAGATTCGTGTCTAGATGACTTCATTTCAAGAAGCCTAAGTCATGATGATCATCTTGATTTGGAAGAAGATGGTTCTACTGTCTAGCCTAAGTTGTGGGAAAAAGCTTGTTGGTGATGTTTGGGATGATGAGCTTGTTAAGGGTAGATCATTTAGAGGCAAGAGTAAGAGGAATACAATCAATTTTGAGTGTTTATGAGCCCCATAATTATTTTGAGGAAAAAGGGAAACTTGAATGGGAAAAGCTATGGAAGTGAAGTGTTATAGTCTTTTAAAGAATAACACTTGGGTTCTCTCAGATCTTCTACCTAGGAAGAAACTCATTGGTTGCAAATGGGTTTATAAAGTGAAGTACAAAGCTGATGGAACTCTTGATAAATACAAAGCTCAGTTGTGGCTAAAGGCTTCTCACAAAAAGGTGTTGACTATGAGGAAACCTTTCCTCCTACAACAAAGATGAGCACCATCCAACTCGTTCTAGCCATGGCAGCACAGTCTAGCTAGAAAGTCCATCAGAGGGACATGAAAAGGGCTTTCCTTAGTGATTTGGGGGAAGAAGTCTATCTGTTGCAATATTAAGGCTTCAAGGTTATAGGCAAAGAGCGCTAGGTATGTAGACTAGTAAAGGCTCTTTGTGGCCTAAAGCAGACCTCTAGGGCATGGTACATTGAGATTGATACATTTTTGGCTGCACAAGGCTTTCATAGAAGTCCTTTATACTGTGACATGTATGTCCAAAGCACTAGCAATGACATCATTCTTCTTGTCATTTATGTGGATGATATTGTCATTACTGGTAATGGGGCACAGTTGCTTGAGGAGAAAATTGAATTTGTATCAGGCGTTTGATATGAATAATTTGGTACTTTTGCATTTTTGTCTCAGTGTAGAGGTTTGGCAGATTGGTCACAACATTTTCACTTCTTAGTTGAAAAATGCTAGGAGTTTGGTAGATAAGTTCAGGATGACAGATTGCAAACCTTCATTTACTCCTATGGAGAAAGGGTTGAAACTATTAGCTAGATTGTATTGACCTATGGTGAATGAGTTAGCTTTTAGACAATTATTTGGTAGTCTCATCTATTTTAAAGCCACTAGACTTGATCTTAGTTATGATGTGAGCTACATATCTCGTTTCATGATAAGCCCTAATTTAAACATTGGGTTGTAGCGAAGCATCTACTGAGATATGTAAAAGGGACACCTAACTTTGGTATTCTATACAACAAAAGCAAAGACCCTTAGCTGATTGGTTTTATAGACAAAGATTGATATTCTCTTTTGATGACAAGAAGTCTACTTTTGGGTATGTTTTCAATGTTGATATGGGTGCAATGACATGGACTGGTAAGAAGCAATAGATAGTAGCTCTTTCCTCGACCAAAACACAATATCGAGGTACTGTTAAAGTAGCATCTGAGGTTGGCTATGAAGGATACTTTTTGACATGAGAATGTCTCAAATAGGGCCTTCACCCTTGTTTTGTGACAATCAAGGGGTGCTAAAACTTGCCAGGCATACAGTCTTCCATGAGCAAACCAAACATGTAGAGCTTCATTGCCATTTCATCCTCCAGTTTATTGAAGATGGAACTGTGATGTTGATCTATGTTCCAACTGTGAATTAGATTGTAGATACTCTAACCAAGTCTCGAAGCCTAAACAAGTTTGTAAAATTTGGGGGGCAACATGGTGTAGTTAATAGAATGACCATCAAGGGAGGTTCTTAATGTAATATTGTCATATTTATTATTTAATGGTCATTTATGTAATTTTTTTAGTTTTAGAAACTTTTCGTTTGCTTTAGTTCACAAGTTTCTATTACAGAAACATCTTTATTCAATTATTATTTAAGGAGCTTTAGTCTCCTTTGCTATTCATTCAATATCATAACAATTTCAAAATTTAGGGCAAGGTTTGACTACGAGAAAAAGAGAGGTCAAAAAGTAATGGTTGTTAAGGTTGGATAACAAAGAAACATCTTTATTCAATTATTATTTAAGGAGCTTTAGTCTCCTTTGTTATTCATTCAATATCATAACAATTTCAAAATTTAGGGTAAGGTTTGACTACGAGAAAAAGATAGGTCAAGAAGCAATGGTTGTTAAGGTTGGATAACAAAGGATGTCATTAAAAACTAGGACTCCACCCTTCATTGCATGCAATTAAGGTTAGAGTGGTGATTACTAATTTTTATGGTTTCTTTGAGCTTTCTCTTGTTGAAGTTGTCTTTCTTTTAACAAGTTTTTTGTGGTTTATAAATAGAATGCTTCTTGGTGGAAAGGGAGTGGTTAGCTAGGACTGATTTGAGAGCTCATTCTTGTTAATATTTCAGACTTTGAAAAGAAAATAACAATCTATAGATGATCTTTTAGAACTAAGACTTAGTCCCTTACAAAAATATAGATGAATAGAAGATAGATAATACCCGGTTTAGATGCTTGAAATCTGCTGAATGATTGTAAGAAGAAGCATTCAATCCAATGCTATTATTCTGCTCCAATCGGCTCTTTAAGTCTGCTATAATTTGCTCTTTAAGGTCTGCTATAATGCCTCTCCAATTCTGCTACAATATATGAACCTAGGTCTGCTCCAAGTATGTATTTAGGTCTGCTACAAGTGTGAATTTAGGTTTGTTATTCTTCTTTCCAAATTGCCAAGAAGCTGCTATAATGTTGGAACAATTATGCAATGATGATCTGAATTATAAGTCTGCTGAAAGTGCGAAATAAGGCAGGGTCATGTTATGTTTTTGATGATGCCTAATCCACACTCCTCGATCCCATATAATTATGCCTCAAGAGAGGTGTCTCTTCAATATGATAAGGTGTCCGACTTGCATATGCAAGTCGGCTTTTATAGTTATTGTTATTCGGCCGCTTACCTCAATAGATAGCTGAGTATAATGCAGGTCAGCCCTCATAGCAATTTCAAAAATTCAATATGCAAGTCGTCCCTCTTCTCAATCATAATGTGATATGTCATATAATAAGTAGCATACTTATTATTTATTTTAATCTTTGCCAAGTCCATGATATTAATAATCATTTGCAATGTAATTTATCTTTGTCTCAAGGCCACAAATATTAACAATTCTCGTATAATGTCCTTACTACACTCTTTCATTAGTGCTAAAAGAGAAACCTGTTTCACCTATATGAGGTGTATCACATAAACAAACAACCTTGTAGACTCCCGAGTCAAGAGAATGCCCCTTTAGTCTTTGAGAGATGATATAACGTTTAATGGAAAAGAAAATTTATACAAAGTCCAATTGTCTGTATTCATAAGTTAATTGTCTAAGTTGTGTTGTGTGGTTGCTAAATGACTTTTGTTTCTGAGTGTCCCTTAGTATGTCAGAATGTCATTGATAGGAGGTCACAATTGAGCATTTGGTTATGATATTTGTTCTTTGTTACTGATTCTTGTACATGAATTTTTTTTATTCTATACTACTATGTTGGTGAATTCCATTTCCGTTGTAGCTTTTTTTATGATGCTTCAAACTTTAATGTTCTTTCATGAGTTCTAAACTTTAAACCACTTTTGCGAAATTATTGAAATTCCTTATTCACATAACCTTGTTCAGATTCACAAATGATTTTTCTTTTTTTTTTGAATTTTCAGAATCGTGATGATGCTCGACAATTCATGAAGTTTGTTCATCCTGATTTGGGTGTTGGTATTGTGCTAAACTTGTAATACTAAATATTTTTCTATGTATTAGAAATTAGTAGTGGAAGATACAATTATGTTACAATTGAGTCTAATTTCATTTAGTTCTTTTCCCAGCAGTTTGGACTTTTTTTTATGTTCGCATTTTGACACATGTTTTTATTGAATGTAGAACTCCCAGAGAGGTCATATGGTACAGATTGTCGTATTTACACTCCAGAGAACCCGAAGAGCAGGTTTAATAATGTTTATGTATGATGTCTTCGGTCACTTCCTCAGCTAAATTTCACAAGATACATTTAACATTCACTGGTGCTCTTTTCCCATAACCTTACAATGTAGCATCCCAATGAAATTTTTTGGTGGTTCACTTCTAATAGTTTTTGGTTGTTTTCAGGAAACATTGTTTGATGAATTTGTCATAGCTCATATTCTTGGATGGTGGGGAAAAGCAATAACGATCCGCAATCAATCACTTCTGTGGTTACTATCTATTGGCTTTGAAATGATGGAGGTATATGCAAATAAAATTTCAAGTTAAAAATAACATGTAAAATAGGGTTAAAAAATATATGAAATGAATTTACTTCAATTCCATAGCTAGAGAGTTTTTGGAAAGTATGGGCCAAAACTTGGTGAAAACTTGCCAAAACTTGGTGAATACTTGCCAACAACTTTGTGGTAAGTTATTGGGTGTGTAAAAAGTTCCTTTCTTTTGCTACTAAAGTTGTGATATACAAGTTACTGGCAGGGTTTTGAAATATGAAGGAAACGCACATTATTTTCTGATAATTGGTGGCAGTTCAATATAAACTAATATGATGATAAATAGAGCTTTATTCAAACAGCTATGCAAGCTTTAAGAGTACTAGAATGCTAGAAGAAGCTAAATGCGCAGCAATAAAATTTATTAGAATTTCTACTTTTTATGTGGTCAAGAGCAAGAGCTCTACCATCTGGTTTTGAAACTGCAGTTATATCATTAAATATCATATTGGAATGATTTCAGGTTACTTTCAATCACATGCTACCTAATTTCAATGAGTGTTGGTGGGACAGTATTATTCTGGATATACTCATCTGCAACTGGTTTGGTTAGTCCTCTCTTCTTTCATTGATGTTGTAGCTACAAGATGTCCTCATATTAGGCCCTTAACTCACATTGAATATGGTTGACCTTACAAAATGTTTCAAATTTTCAATAAATTTGCAAATCTAAATGGAGGTCCTAAATTGCAAGTTATTTTATATATTTTATTGAGTTCTCGGAATGGCTATTTCCAACACAAACTTTAACCAAATGAGATTGGCAAATTGAGTTTAAATGTAATGCAGCTTATACTAACTTTTCCTTTAGTTATGACTAGACTTGTAGACGTTGATCTTGTCAGTTTGAATATTTATGTTGTCTAAACATTTTACATGTGTTGATTTATAAATTCGGTAAATCATGTTAGGGACAATTCAGTTATTTTTAGTGTTTCTCTGAGTTCCCAAAATATTTATGGTATCTATATTCAATTATTTTTAGTATCTCTTAACATTATGCATGTTTTGATTTATACTCGGTAAATCATGTAAGGGGCAATTCAATTATTTTTAGCATTTCTTTGAGTTTTCAAAATACTTATGGTGTCTTTATTCAATTATTTTCAGTGTTGCTCTAAGTTTGTCAGACAAGGAAATGTGGGGATTGACCTTTAAAATGATATATAGAATTTAATATTAAAAATTCAATTACAAATATTCTTTAAAGAAGTCATAATTTATCCAAAATTCCAAATATATATTATATATTCATCAGGTTTGTTAAACAAAGTACAATGGCCATCCCTTTTTCATTGTCTAATGCAAATTTCATGGCACACTCATCAATAGATCTACTAGGCTCATTTAACTCTTGCAACTAGAGGTTGACTAACATTTTATGCACAGATTGATTCTCATCAATCTGCAGTAGTCCCTTTGGGTTTACATCCCACCATACTACTATGCTCTCCTTGTTCTCAATCATCTTGTGCTCTATTAGATACAAAACATTGTGTACAACCACAAGCTTCTTCACTTGGTAGGCTTGTGCCTATAGAGTGGATGAAGTGGTGTATAGACTAGTGTAACAAGCTTCCTAATAAAAAATAATAAATACAAATAACATTTTAGCAAAGAAAGAATTTCATTGAAAGAGTTTGAACTTGATAAGGAGGAGGTATTTTCCACAACAAGTCAATTTGTGCCATTTCTATCAAAATTTAACTATGTAGTTCTTGGGTCTAACTCGTTGACCCATGTTTCATGAGTAGTGATTCACAAGAATCAATCTCTCATGAGAATGAGTGGAACACAACACTCATTGCATCTAGGTGATTTCCCTGGAGGTCTCCCAAGATTCTTATCTTAGTTTAAAACATTTAATAACTTGCATGGATTGACATTTTTGAGGTTTAAGGATGAAAAGGATGTAATACAATACAACATTAAGATTATTTTTCTATAAGGTGCATGCAAGTGAGAATTGTCTATACAAAATTTAACTTCGAATTTAATGCAATATAGTTACACCCACTATTTTTTCATCTTTTAGAGTGCAAGCAATATGGTCTCTGTAAGAGTAAGGAGAGAACATCCAAATACTTAACCTCCATACACCCACTATTTTTTGATCTTTTAGAGTACAAGCAATATGGTCTTTGTAAGAATTGTAAGGAGAGAACATCTAAATACTTAACCTCCATACATAGGCCATGTGGTTCGCTAGTCATCTTCCTTCTAGAAGTGGCTTGACCCTTTAGTGAGTAATGGAAAATAATGACATTTATAGTAGTACCATAACCTAATTTGAGAGCCAATTGTTTGTATTTTGAATCACTATCACATGTAGTCAGTCATGCAAATCCTAAATACCTCTTGGCTATTGATGACTTCTAGCTACCTTGAAATTTGATAGAGTACAATGTACTAACAATGCATACTAGTATAGCATCATCAAGGATGAAGCATTTAATAATGATTGCATTCTAACTATGTAAAAATGTGCTGATTTGTTCATAACACTACTATCTCTTGCTTGAATTGTCAAAATAATTATAAAGTAACTGTTAAAATATAAGTTTCAATTTAAAGGACATTTTCCAATAAACATAACATTTCCCGACTTTTGACATATTCTTTCCTCGAGTGAAACTTAATAGCATTAAATATCGTCCTTTTTCTACTTCGAATAGGTATAGTAAGGATACAATCTTACATAATGCTATCCAACAATGTTTCCATTCACCTTTTGAAGAGACAATCATATATCAAGCTAACTACTGATTTGGGTTTGTATGAACGTAACCAAGATGTGTTATTCTAAACTTTTGACTTAGTTATGCAAATGTGTATTCATAAGTATAAATACACACCTGCACCCACATGCATAGGCACATGCACACACACACATAGGTGCGTGCACAAACATGCATACACGCACGTGTGTGTGTGTGTGTGAGAGAGAGAGAGAGAGAGATGTTATATTTTCTGTCATTGATGTCACAATGGATTTATTTTGGGTGGCATGGTTTTTGTGAATGTTGCAAGTGTCGCTGTTGATATCACTTCCTACTGGTTATGTGTTGTGATCACCCGTTTAACACCTCTCACAACTAATGCCTATATGACATCGTGTAAGGATTGCAGATACGATTCCTTGTTGCAGGAATTTGTTTAGTGGTTAAAAACAATGTAGTGCAGAGAGTTGGTGCTCGAATTATATGCACTCAGCTGTGTAACTGATCCAATGCGCATGGAGACCAAAATAATGATTTGCATGTATAAGGTGTTGAATGTAGTTGAGTTTGAAAAATCGAAAACGACAGTTTGAATAACAGATATGACAATCCACTGTGTGCAAACTATTGCATTTTGTGGAGATTGCCGCCAGTCATCAAAACGGCTCTCAAAAATAACGGCTCTATGAGTGGTCAAGAAGACACGACTCATTGTGTGGAACCTTAGTCTGAGAATAGAAAGCAAAAAGGGCTTCTTGTATGGGTGGTAGACACTCATGATTTTATATCGAGTCGGTGATATAAAAAATGTTTTTATCTTTTTTGAAAGAAAATATTTTTAACTTGGTTTTTCATGTGAAGCCATGACGTGTGGTAGATGCACATTTATCTTTTTGATGTTCTGAAGCAGGTGTTGTTTCATTAGAGTTCCTCAGCGGGTGCTAATTAATCGACGGTTTATTCTTAAGAATTTCTTCACTGGCTTTAAACAATTTTCTAATGTTCTGCATTATTATAATATCGTGGCAAGAGTAACACTAGCATATATCAAAAATGAGAGTGGGGTCCTTAAATAAACACAAATTATTGGAAGAAAGTACCGTAAAAAAAAAAACAACAGAATCATCAAGCAGCCTACCACGACTAAAAACAAACAGGCGTAAGGTATCGGTACATAAAAAATTTGGTGAAGGATTAGAGCAATATGTGTGGTTGTTGCGACTAGGGAATCAATTTTTGAACATAGCATATTTAGAAGACTCCCGTGTGAAAAAGACCAGACTTCTCGGCATGGATTCATCTTATCGATAGAATGACAATATCACAGAGAAGAGCATAGAACATTGGATATATCAGGCTAAAGGTGTAAAAAATATCAAGAGGACTGTGGCACAGAAAGAGTATTATGAAGAAGAAGCCAAGCAGCCAGTCTCGTCTTTGTCAATGATTCTTTTAAAAAGAATGTAACCATTTTTTATATAGGAGTGAGCACACAGCAGTGGAGACTTGGCGTTCCTTTTTGGGAGTGAATAGAAAGGTGTATACAGTTTTTGGTGGAATCGTGTGTGAAAAGATTAAAAACGCTGGCAATTAAGAACACAGTTAAGATGTATTTCTTTTGGGGAGTTAAGTCAAGAGTTTTTTTTTTAATGGAGTCTATTTTTATATGTTCAAATTGTTAGGAATATAGGATGAATAGGTAAGTGAATAATTTGCTCTTGTTGATGGACCGAGGAATGCAATGGCCTTTGTAATTGATTGATTCCTCATTCCAATCAAGCATATATATTATACAAAAGGTTAGCAACTTGGAGGATCATGACTCTTCATGATGTCCATTAATTACTAACTAATACGATTAGTTTACTTAACATCTCTTAACATCTCTTACTATATTTCAACACTCCCTCTTAGTAAAAGAAGATTTAAGTCAAACTCTCAGTCATGACAATTTAAAACCAACAACTCAATGTTGTGATACAATCCGGAACACCTCATGACAATTTGAAACCAACAACTTAATGTTGTCTAGCCATGAACATAATACAGTCCGGAACACATCATGACAATTTGAAACCAACAACTTAATGTTGTCTAGCCATGAACATAATACAATCCGGAACACATCATAACAATTTGAAACCAACAACTTAATGTTGTCTAGCCATGAACATAATATAGTCCGGAACACATCATGACAATTTGAAACCAACAACTTAATGTTGTCTAGCCATGATATGGTTATTACACAACAAGGAATAACATAGTGTTCAAGATATCCAACGCAATCCGGATCATTTACTTTGATAAAGTCATTTGTGACACTTGGTTAACTATTGTCAATATCATGATCTCCGACACAATCTAGGACAACCCTGTTAGGGTGTCAATCATGATATAGTAGTTATTACACAGTCTAGTAATAACATAAGCATCAAGATATCCGGCACAGTCCAGGACAACCCTGTTCGGGTGTCAATCTTGAAGCTTGGTTAACTATTGTCAAGATTGTCACCTTGAAATAGTAACCCCAATTATTTACACAGAAGATCGTCATCTTCTATGAACACAAAATGAATGGACCCATAAAGTCACCTTGACTCTTCTCAGAAGGTAGATCCACTATGGCTCATCCCAGAGAGTGGAAACCAAGACTTCCACCTTAGACTTGTCTATCAAAGACAAGAATCATTTAAGATACAAAATGATGGATCAGTGAAATTGAAACCTTCTTTTCAGCTAAGGCATTACTCCTCAACATACCAAGGTTAATTGAAAGTACACAATCTTCTTTCTAGCAAGGTGTTTGTTAACAATATCGGTTGTTAGTTTTCTACTGAATTGCATTTGTTTGTACTGTCTCATAGTCTTGGTGAATTCTGAGCTTACAAAGTATACACCATCTTGACATGGTATACTCCCTCTGAATTTGTATGACCAAGATCCTGGGGTGCCATCTTTAATTTGATCTTCTAGCTTCTCCCTCTGACATATGACCTTCTCGCATAATAATAATCATAATTTTATGCTATAATTTCTTGATTAATAGAGAACCAACAAAACATGGTCTACTCCCTCTGAATCAAGATCCTCGAATGTCCATTTATGCAGATCCTTTAGCTTCTCCCTCTATCATGAAGGCATACCCTATTTACATACTCAACTCAGTGTTACTGCAGGATGTCACTTCATACCTTCCTTCCTGAGAGAACCAATACGAATAATTTGAATAGTCACAAGGTTACATCAGCTAGCATAAGATGCATTTTGATCTTTTCCAAGGCCACAACATTAACACTCCCTCTTGGACTTGAGGGAAGATAATAAAGACCTCTAGTATGATGTTTATCTCAATGAGTTGTAGTTTCAAGATGTATGGAATTCCTTAATTAGGGATTCTATCCACGTGCATCTCATAGGCGACTCTATCCACGAGTTCCCACTACTATAATCTCAGAATTGTTTTACCTTCAATAGTGAACTCCCTCTCAATATGATCGAGTTTGTCCAAGTTGACTGAATCATCTGTTTCCTTAGAGGCTAAATTTTGCCAACTTCTCGACCTTTCTGAAGATGTCAGACTCCCTCTGAATGTTATTTCCCCCTTTTTTTTTCTTTAATTGATCAATATCCGAGCAGTTTTTTTGGTTGTTATTTAAAATTTCAGACATGGCATTTGCTATGGTTGATCTTGTTGATGATGACAAAACAACTACATGAGGAGGTTTCATCTGTCTTAAACTTCAGAAGAGATTTTGAATGGATGAACAAGAATTTCAGAAAAATTGAAATTAATCTCAAAGAATCAGATCTTTGAAGTGCACATGATGGGTCAGTGGGAAGCTGGCTGCTGAATGATGTGGAGATTGATTTGTATGCAGAGGGCATCTCAATTCAATTCAATTTCTTGTTCTTTCTAGCCTTATAGTTTGAAGTAATCAGTGATACCATTTCATGCTTGGATCGACATTCATACTCGACCACAATGAAATCATATTGATAACATCTCATCTTTTAGCATTGGCAGAAATATTGAGGAATTAAGGATCAGAGATAGAGAAAATAATAGAATTATTTTCAGATTCAGTCAGATGAGTACTTCTAACTTTATTGCAGACTTGTGTATTCTCCTTTGGAGAAAATTATATATTTCAATGATCTCAGTATTGATTGAGAATATTTAATAGTAATGCAATGTATGAATTCTGCACTGAGTATTATTAACCCTTAATCACTGATGAAAGTATTCGCTGCTAACAGTATTATGAGTATTATTCTGTATGATATCGAGTGCTTGCTGTAGATATAATTGCCACGGTTATTGAGTATGTTGTCAACAAGCATCGATGTCATTTCATATAAATATGGTTGTGAAGGGGTGATGTTTACGTAAGGGCATGACCCCAATAATATGTGCGATCTTTTTCTTAATTTTGGCCACATATTTCCCGCATTTCAGCCTCTTTCTCATGCCCTGAGATCTCACTTGCTTCTCTTCCTTTTATGTACGAGGTTGATGTTGATGTGTCTTCCCTCCATATTCACCAACGTTCTTCATGTCTTTGAAAACAACCTCTGAAAATACTCATTAAAAAAAATGGTTCGGAATCTTCATTATTTGGTGGTTATATGAACTTCCACGAGTGCTCTTCTCACTCAAAAGGTATGAATGTTGTAAGAGCTCCTCACAAATTTGCTCAATACTACTTATGTAGTCTGCATATCAATTTGCAGACGTGTTTCATCAATATGTTCTAACAAGTAATGCCTCTTGAGGGAATTTAATGGCTTAATTTGTACTCTTTCTCAAGTTGTAGTTTGTTGATATAATAAAGCACCGTCTGTAAATATATGATCCCTCTTTAGGAATGAGTGCTTGAATCATCAACTCTTCATTCTCCTTGTCTACCGTGATCATTCACCCACCATGATTTGATTCTTTTCTCATATCTAAACAGGCCTCTATCTGCGATATGTATAAAATTATTAAGCCCATGAAATATTTGTAATGCTTGATGATGAGTATTATTGGAATACAATTGGAGCAAACAAGTATATCCCATCTATAGCCAGTCGTTTTCATAATGTATGGATAACTAAGTGCATTGGTCTTCTTGCCGTCTATGTGTTTGCTAATTAGGTGAGAGAATGGCACATATGTGTTCACTCAATTTCATGTCAAGAAATTATAGTTGTATGATCACAGTCTGTGCTTTTGCCTTATAATGGACTAAATTTCCTTGAATTTATATTCTGTAGAGTTGCAGTAATCATACCACTGCTCTGTGACACATGATTCTATTTTATTCCCGTTATTCTGTGATACATGATTTCTCCATGGTGTCTTTACAAGGTGAATCAATATCTAAATATTTTGCAATATAAAGAATCGCACCTCTTCATATACGAAGTGGCACACTATATACTTAGTGCAGTGTTTATTAATTATTACTGATCTTTGAATAAAAAATGGTCATCGTTCCATGTCACTTATTGTCGTCCACAGTTTAGCGGTATTGATAAAATTCAGTATAGTTGCTGCTTAATATTATTCCTATTGGTAATTATCAACTTATTCGCATCTCTCCATTGATCCTCATGTATTAATGGCTTGAGGATAATATCGGTGTTGTGTATGTAGTGTGATAAAAGATCGTCACCTCTCATGTGAAGTTTTAGGATCACTACAAATGTAATAGCACTGCCTGTGTTGTATGTATATTGTGATAAATACATCATTTTCCTCTTTTTTTCGACTCCATAGTAGTGGTCGATACTTAGTTAGAAACCCATTCAAAATCACTGTTAACCATGTGTTTACTTCTGCAAATGCCTGTCAATAATAGATAAACTCATTACAAATAGTTTATAATTTGAGTTATCACTATCATCGGCAATCCCTCATGACTACACGTAACGTGTAATGTCCCGGGCATACTTCAAATCAATGGCTTCCTTCTCTCAACAGTAATTACCCTCTGCAAGATACCGACTATCCTCTTCAATGTCATCTTCTGCTGCGTAAACAAATCTACGTAGATTGATAATAAGAGGTGAGAAGCATGTATTTCACGGAACGTTCTCCGTTCTTGCTTGTCATTGAAATCTTCTCATTTTCTCATGATAGTGGAATGTATCTCCAGTCTGGGAATGTTATTGTGCTTAGCACCACAGATGAGGGATCTGAAACTGTTTGAAGCCCCCATAGACTTTTCAAAGACAGTTTTCCATCTTAGGCAGGACATATATGTTTGCTAATTTATAATGGCTAGTAACCACACTTTTCGACCCTCCCCACAAAAAAAATCTTTTCCAATTCTATTTTCCATTTGACAAAGCAATCTCACAACTTGGCTCTAATACCATGTTAGGAATATAGGATGAATAGGTAAGTGAATAATCTGCTCTTGTTGATGGACCAAGGAATGCAATGGCCTTTGTAATTGATTGATTCCTCATTCCAATCAAGCATATATATTATACAAAGGGTTAGCAACTTGGAGGATCATGACTCTTCATGATGTCCATTAATTACTAACTAATATGATTAGTTTACTTAACATCTCTTACTATATTTCAACACAAATATATAGATCTGAATATTAAAAACGTGGGATGGAGTCATTGAGTCTCAGAGGGAGTGTTGATTGTCTTTAAAGGTGTCTCAGTTTATTTTTGAAAAGGAGTGTCAGACTGAACCAATTCACAAGGATCCTCTTTAGTTGCCATCTCAGTTCAGATGTCTTTATATTTCTATAAAGACTCAGAGTTCAGTTTTGTCTTGATTCAGCTTAGTTTCTAATCAACAAAAAGGGTTGTAGCCTTGTTTGGTCCGATTGAAGCCGGCTTTTGAATGTGTTCTTGAAGAGTTGTAGCTCTTACTGTATTGGGTTGTAGCCCATTTGAATAAGTTGAGCTGTGGTTTTTTAACCCGCATTGGGTTTTCCACGTGAGAAAATCTCTGTGTCATGTCTTCATATATGTGTGTGCCTTCAAGTTTTCTTTAAAGTTTTTTTAATACTGATTCACCCCCTCCCCTCTCAGTATTGTTTGTTTTTCAAGAGAGAGAGAGAGAGAGAGAGCTGAATAACCATTGGAATTATAATATCATTTAAATGTATATACATGTGGCAATGTATAAAGGCTTTCTTTTGTACATATTTAGATCATTGATGAGAGATCATTTGTATGTAAGAAGTCTAACACATTGAAACAAACATACATGGTAAAAATATGAGGAGTCGTAGGACTAAATACCGATGGATAGCTGGAAATTGTGCATGAACAACATTAAACTCAACTATGAACTCAACATATATGTGTTATTTGGTTATGATCTTGTAATGTCCCCTTTTTGACTGGCACCAGTTACTTATTTTATTTTAGCCTTTATTTTCCCCGAAGGCTAAAAAGGAAGAAATAAGGGGGAAAAGATATATTAAATTAATTACTTATAAGGTTACTAAACAATGAAATATTAAAAAGTAACTTTATATTTAATTGATTTAATATTAAAGTGACTAAAATAATAAAATATCAAAAAGTCACTTAAAAAGAATTAAGTGCTGGATTCTTCTAGAAGCTTCTTGGAGTTGTTTGTGAAATCTTTATAAGGAGCCTTTGGGGGATCATTTGACACATCTTGAGTTACATATTCATCTACTTGTGTTGAAAGCTTGAATGCTTGGATACTTGCTTGAGGGTTTGAAGACTCTAAGGTGCCAATTTCGGTTGTGAGATATCAACCCTAGTTGGAGTGGAGGAAGATACTTCAGTCTTCTTCATTTGGACTTTAAGCAATCATTGGAAGACAATTTTTGAGTGACCCTGAGGTCTGCAATTTTGTTACAGTCTACAGATCCGTCATGGAGAAGTTGCATTTTCATTTTCAGCTCACAAATAAGTGACCAGAATTTTATGGGTATTTGAGGGGTCAATTGCTCTGAAGTCAACAACCATTTTTATTGCATTTTGGTGGGACTTACAGCTGGGAATTATTTTTATTTATCAGTCTATCCAAACAGCAGGGGCGGCTCCTTCAAGGGGGGCGATTTTGTCAAGAAGGCTGCCAAAAATTCCAAATAAATTCTCAAAGGGTCGCCTTGCACCAAGGAAGATTGGGACGGCATTTTGGAAGGCAATCATGGCTGCATCAATGAGAATCGAATGATCCTTTGGAGGCTGCAAGCTCATTCCAGGTTCCATCGATTTCACTTAGTCATCATTGTATTGCCAATTATTGCAAATAATAGGATCTCCATTTGTTAGGCAAGGTCATATATCAGTTCTATGCATTGTAATCACTTAAATCAGTTTGTAAGAGTTTCATATCAGTTGGTTGCCATTGAGGTGTAATCAAATTTGTATGCCAAGAGTCTTGATTGAGAAATATAGATTGCATTCCCTTTGTAACATCATAAACATTGCAATATATGTATATTGGAGTTATAAGGGTTCATGGCAATTGTTTGTCTTAATGTTACAACTGATTGCATAACAATTGTTTGACAAAATATCTCATTGCATAGTTCTTCATAGGTTGCATGCCAAGTGTTTGTAAAAATACCTCTTGGCTGTAGGTGTGCATTTTATATCAGAAATACATGTATTTGCATTTGGAAAAGAATAAAAAGAAGTTGCATATCATTTAGTCTTTCAATTAGCTGCTTGCGATCATTTGTATTCATTCAAATATCTTTGGCATCAAAAACCAAACCAAAACAATCAAACATCAGCAAACTGAGGTTGCAAGGGAAGTGTTTGACAAAATTCTTAAGGCAGAAAAACAGGGATAAAACATCAAATTTGTCAAGGCACTTTACAGTGGTATCAGAGCTAAAGTTCCTGCCATCCTGTACGGGTTATGAGTGAAGAGTTTCCAGATATTCCATTCATAAATCCTTTGGATAAATTCTATAACAGGGTAAGAAAGGGCTTAAGTCCTTTAGAACTCATGGAAGAAAGTAGTACCCAGCAAATGCTTAATGCTCTTGCAAGAGGGCAACATGAGTTGAGAGATGAAATGGCAAGAGGAAGAGAGGAACTATCACTTATCCTTAGACAGCTGTTAGATAACAGAAACAATGGAAATGATGGAAACCATAACAGGACTAATGGACAGAATGGACACAATGGGGGTCAAGAAAACAATGACACAGCTCAAAGCAATGCTAGAACCGCAAGTAGAGCTACTCCTAGGCCTCTTATGCCTACATTTTTGAGAGAACAGGGTGCTGCAAATCAGGACCAGCAAGTAAGAGAAGAGGGATATGGTGATTATTTGAGGGAGTACAACTCCCTGGGTGATGATTTCAGGGCTACCATGTCACTAGTAGACTTTTGCGGTCTTAAATTGAGAAATAGACCAAGAAACAATCAACAGGGAGTGCAAAATCAAGACTTGCAGCGTAAGGTGGGAAAACTAACCTTACCATCATTTGATGGAAGTAACAATGGTACAGCTAGAGCTTGGGTTCAGAAGCTTGATACCTATTTGCAAGTCAATCCTATGTTGGAAACAGAGGCTATCCAGTACGCCACACTCCATTTGGAAGGTGAAGCACATGAATGGTGGTACCATGGACTTGTCACCTTGGGGCATGCCAACATTACTTCATATTTGGAATTCACCCAGAAGCTCATTGACAGGTTTGATCGTAAGGATCCTAAACTTCACTTTAGGGAGTTAGCACAACTCAGGCAGACTAGTTCAGTGGATGCTTACATCACAGAGTTCCAACGGTTGGCAGTTATGGTGACAGATATTTCAGAACAGCGGTTGATTATGCTCTTCATTGAGGGATTGACAGAGCCTCTTTGTGGTTGGGTTAAGGCCTTCAAACCAGATTCTCTCCAGGATGCTATCAGGAAGACTAGAGACATGGAATATTCTACATCTAGCATCAGGGCTCCTAGCAAGCCTTTCACATCCCATAAGGATAAGGGGAAGAAGCCATTCCAGAAAAAGAGTAGTAAGGTGAACTTTGATGAAGCCTATAGACAGGAGTGTAGGCTTAAGGGGATTTGCTATCATTGCAAAGAGAAATGGACTAGTGGACACCGTTGCCTAGGGAAAGGCAAGGCTCACTTAATTGAGGTGATATCTGATGATGAGAGCAATTTTGAGGAAGAGGAACCTCAAAGGGAAAACAATAACGGTTCAGAGGGGGAGAATCATGATGAGATCATTGCTTCTATCTCCAGTGCTCCTAAGTTCAGCTCTTTCAAAGTTCGTGGGGTTCTACAAGGTCATCAGATAGCAGTATTGATTGATAGTGGAGCTACTCATAACTTCATTGATGCAGCATTGGTGAACAAGAGGCACATTCCTCTAGAGGATTTTGAGGGGTTCAGTGTGATGGTGGCTGATGGGCATAAGATAGCTTGTACTCAGTGGATTCCACAGTTGTCTATTTCGATGGGCAACCATACAGTTACAGATGATTTCTATGTGGTAGACTTGGGTGATATCCATGCCATACTTGGGGTCCAATGGTTGCAGTCATTAGGGAAGTACTCACAGAACTTCCAAACCATGGAACTCAAGTTTAGAGATGCTGATGGGCGTAGAGTGGTGCTTAGAGGTATGGCATCTAAAGCACCTAAGACTATTTCAGCTAGACGGATGGAGAGTATTTTCAGACATGATGACATAGTTTGGGCAGCGGAGTGTGTGATCACTCCTAAGGAGTCTACAGATTCAGGACAGCTAGTTCACATTGACATCAAGGAGCTATTAGGGAAACATGACAGGGTTTTTGGTGAGATACCCCCAGGGAGGCCACCAGACAGAGGCTTCGAGCATACTATTGAGTTGGAAGAAGGGGCTAAGCCAGTGATTACTACCCCTTATCGTCATCCTAAGAAATTTAAGGATGAGATCGAGAAAGCAATCAAGGAATTGCTTGATATGGGACACATTCGTCCTAGCTCCAGCCCTTTCGCTTCTTCAGTGGTCCTGGTGAAGAAGAAAGATGGGACCATGAGAATGTGTATAGATTACCGAGCCCTCAATAAGAAAACAATCAAGAATAGGTACCCGATACCTAGGATCAATGAGTTATTGGATGAGTTACATGGGGCAGTATATTTTTCAAAGATTGATCTTTGATCGGGTTACCATCAGATTAGAGTGAGGGAACAAGATGTGCACAAGACTGCTTTCCGATGCCACTATGGGCACTATGAGTTCTTGGTGATGCCATTTGGATTAACTAACGCACCTGCCACATTCCAGTCTTGTATGAATCATATCTTCAACAAATAGTTGCGTAAGTTCCTCTTGGTATTCTTTGATGATTTGCTCATATACAGTAAAACTTGGGAAGAACACTTGCAGCAGCTTGATGAGATCCTTACCATCATGGAGGAGCAGTCTTTGTACGCTAAGGCTTCGAAATGTGAGTTCAGCCTCAAAGAAATTCTTTATTTGGGACACGTGATCAGTGCAGAGGGTGTCCAAGTGCACCAAGAGAAAATACAGGCTATTCTTGATTGGCCCCCACCACGGTCACTTACAAAGTTACGGGGCTTCTTCGGACTGTGCAGTTACTACAGGCGTTTTGTTAAGGGGTTCTCACAGTTGGGGGCACCTTTGACAGATTTGACCAAGAAGGGTGCATTTTGTTAGACAGCAGAGGCACAGTGAGCTTTTGATAAGCTCAAGGAGGTGATGAGCAGCTGTCCAGTGTTGGCACTTCCTAATTTCACGTAGCCCTTCATTCTTGAGTGTGCTGCTTCAGGGGAAGGTGTTGGTGCAGTATTGATGCAGAATCGACACCCAATCGCCTTTGAGAGCCGTAAGTTGAGGGGAGCTGAGAGACTATACTCCATCTATGATAAGGAGATGCTCGCCATTATGCATGCCTTGGCGAAGTTCAGACAATATCTAGTTGGGGGTAAATTTGTTGTGAGGACAGAACATAACAGTCTCAGATACTTCTTAGAGCAGAAGGACTTGAATGAGAGACAACAGAAGTGGGTTAGCAGGATAGAGGAATATGATTTCGACATAGAGTATGTTAAGGGGAAAAAGAACATTGTTGCAGATGCCCTCTCCAGGAGGCCTTTAGCTTGCTCACTTTCTGAGATTTCGGCAGATTGGAAATCCATCTTACTGGTGGAGTACTCCAAAAATACGTTTGCTTGCGAGTTGACGGATGGATTGATTCAGGATGACAGGTACAGGATAGTTGATGATGTGATTTACTACAAGGATAGGATCTACCTGGTGCCGGAATCAAAATTGAAGGAGAAAATTCTACAAGCTTGCCATGATACACCCCTAGTAGGCCATCAGGGCTACTTTAAAACATATAGACAGGTTAGAGAGAGGTTTTCATGGAAAGGCCTCAAGGATGATGTGTTGAGACATGTGAAAGAATGCGTGACTTGTCAGCAAAATAAGTCCGAGCATACACATCCAACTGGGTTACTTCAGCCCTTGCCCATTCTTGAGCAGAAGTGGGAGAGTATTTCGATGGACTTTATCACAGGCCTACCCAAGGTACAGGGTAGAGACAACATCTTTGTGGTGGTAGACCGGCTAACAAAGTATGCACACTTCTTTGCTATTCCGACAGAGTACAAGGCTTCACAGGTGGCTAAGCTATTTTTTAGAGAGATTTTTAGATTGCATGGGCTACCTAAGAACATAGTTAGCAACAGGGATAGCAGATTTATGAGTGCTTTTTGGCAGGAGCTTTTTAGACTGGCAGGCACTGATTTGACTCCTAGTACAAGTTATCACCCTCAAACTGATGGGCAAACAGAGATTGTTAATAAGTGGGTTGAGGGGTACTTGCATAATTATGTAGCGGGACAGCAGTGGGCTTGGATCAGGTGGTTGCATTTAGGAGAGTATTGCTACAATACCACACACCATATGTCCATTGGAATGAGTCCTTTCAGAGCTTTGTACGGGTATGATGCACCTTCATTTGTAGAGATGGCTTTTGGTGAGAGTAGGGCTCCCAAAGCCAAAGATTGGATTCAAGAGAGTCAGGACATAATGAGAGCACTCAAGGATAATCTGGTGATGGCACAGAATCAACAAAAGACTTATGCAGATAAACACAGGGTGGAGCGCAGCTTTGAGATTGGTGATATGGTATATCTACGATTGCAGCCCTATAGACAGTCCTCTCTTAAAAAGAGCGGAGCAGAGAAACTAAGACCAAGGTTCTACGGTCCATACAGGGTTATCAAGAGGATTGGGGAGGTAGCATATGAGTTAGAGCTGCCCACGAGCAGCAAGATTCATAATGTATTTCATGTCTCATGCCTCAAGAGGGCATTGGGCCAGCAGGTTATCTCTTCTACGGATCTTCCGCCACTTGATGAGGAGGGACATTTGGTCTTGGTGCCTGAGGAGATCATTGATGTCAGAGAGAGGAGATTGCAGAACAAAGTGATTAAGGAGTACCTGGTGAGATGGAAGGATCTACCTGCAGAGGATGCCACATGGGAGAATGAGCAAATTCTACAGCACCCGGGTTTGCAATTGCTTGAGGGCAAGCAATTCCAGGAAGGGAGGACTGTAATGTCCCCTTTTTGACTGGCACCAGTTACTTATTTTATTTTAGCTTTTATTTTCCCCGAAGGCTAAAAAGGAAGAAATAAGGGGGAAAAGATATATTAAATTAATTACTTATAAGGTTACTAAACAATGAAATATTAAAAAGTAACTTTATATTTAATTGATTTAATATTAAAGTGACTAAAATAATAAAATATCAAAAAGTCACTTAAAAAGAATTAAGTGCTGGATTCTTCTAGAAGCTTCTTGGAGTTGTTTGTGAAATCTTTATAAGGAGCCTTTGGGGGGTCATTTGACACATCTTGAGTTACATATTCATCTACTTGTGTTGAAAGCTTGAATGCTTGGATACTTGCCTGAGGGTTTGAAGACTCTAAGGTGCCAATTTCGGTTGTGAGATATCAACCCTAGTTGGAGTGGAGGAAGATACTTCAGTCTTCTTCATTTGGACTTTAAGCAATCATTGGAAGACAATTTTTGAGTGACCCTGAGGTCTGCAATTTTGTTACAGTCTGCAGATCCGTCATGGAGAAGTTGCATTTTCATTTCCAGCTCACAAATAAGTGACCAGAATTTTATGGGTATTTGAGGGATCAATTGCTCTGAGGTCAACAACCATTTTTATTGCATTTTGGTGGGACTTACAGCTGGGAATTATTTTTATTTATCAATCTATCCAAACAGCAGGGGCGGCTCCTTCAAGGGGGGCGATTTTGTCAAGAAGGCTGCCAAAAATTTCAAATAAATTCTCAAAGGGTCGCCTTGCACCAAGGAAGATTGGGACGGCATTTTGGAAGGCAATCATGGCTGCATCAATGAGAATCAAATGATCCTTTGGAGGCTGCAAGCTCATTCCAGGTTCCATCGATTTCACTTAGTCATCATTGTATTGCCAATTATTGCAAATAATAGGATCTCCATTTGTTAGGGAAGGTCATATATCAGTTCTATGCATTGTAATCACTTAAATCAGTTTGTAAGAGTTTCATATCAGTTGGTTGCCATTGAGGTGTAATCAGATTTGTATGCCAAGAGTCTTGACTGAGAAATATAGATTGCATTCCCTTTGTAACATCATAAACATTGCAATATATGTATATTGGAGTTATAAGGGTTCATGGCAATTGTTTGTCTTAATGTTACAACTGATTGCATAACAATTGTTTGACAAAATATCTCATTGCATAGTTCTTCATAGGTTGCATGCCAAGTGTTTGTAAAAATACCTCTTGGCTGTAGGTGTGCATTTTATATCAGAAATACATGTATTTGCATTTGGAAAAGAATAAAAAGAAGTTGCATATCATTTAGTCTTTCAATTAGCTGCTTGCGATCATTTGTATTCATTCAAATATCTTTGGCATCAAAAACCAAACCAAAACAATCAAACATCAGCAAACTGAGGTTGCAAGGGAAGTGTTTGACAAAATTCTTAAGGCAGAAAAATAGGGATAAAACATCAAATTTGTCAAGGCACTTTACAGATCTGTTAAAGAAAAGGATCGTATATAGAAAGAATCCGAATGCTTACTATTGCTTGATATTGCCGCTGTGATTGATATCAACCATTGAATAAGCATCCCTTATAAATACACTAGTAGGTAGTCATATATACGTAGAGGTGTGACTCTTACAATAGTCACAACTCTACATATATGTAACTACTAATTAGTTTGTTGATTAATTAACATTAGTTAAGCAACACCAATTCATTTAGATGGTTATGTATATTAAATTATTCACACATATGTTTATAGTATACATTCCATCAATCAGATCGATGCTATTCCATAATACTCCCTCTTAGCAAGAGAGGATTGATCAGTGTGTTATCACAATCCCCGACTTATTTGGAACTGGTTTTAGTGATAACTAACACATAACTTCGTATCAAGATATCCGACACAGCTCGGGACATCGTCATGATGTACTCATCCCAATAGAAGCATTATCACAATCCTTGACCAATTCGGAACTAGATTTAGTGATAACAATCAAGATAACCGACACATTTCGGGACAACAACTTAATGTAGTCTAATCTTGATTCACACGTTATAATCCCCGATCAATTTGTAATTGGATTTAATAACAATTGCAAAACATTCAGTGTCAGGACTAATGATTATAATACATAGTTATACTTGACACTAGGTCAAGCTATTGTCTAAGTCGTCACTTAGCAATAGTAACCTAACACATATGAAAGATCGTCACCTTTCACAAGAGTAATATTGCAATATTTTCCATTTATAATATTCATGAATATAAATTACACATAATTTATGTTTAATCTCAGAATTTACAACTATGGTTTAGTCATACCAAGTTTACCTCTGAAGTATTCTATTTTCAACCTAGCAGGGGCTTGGTGAAAGTATCAGTATTTCTTCAGTCTTGATGTAAACCAACTTGATAAGGTTTTCCACATAGTCCAACAAGTAATTTCCTGTTCTCCCTCTGATTCTTAATTGTGTAGTCTTCATTTATTTTTGTAAGTAAATCATTTTCATTTTTCTTTATGACTAATGTTTTCTTCAAATTTCACATCCCTACTTATTTGAACAGCTCTTTGTCTTGGAACATAGATTCTGTATCCATTTTGTTGAGGATTGTATGGTACTGAATACTCCCTCTTAATCCCAACATAAATGCATAATTAATTCTTTAGAATAAGGAATATTCCTTTTCTTTGACTTCAACAATGCCTGCATGATTTTTCTTCCTTTCTGGACAAAACTTGTGAGTGTGTCCAAACTTATCACACTTGTAGCATTGAACTTTGGAGAGATCTCTGTGGTTTCCTTTTTTCCTTTTGAAATTCTTTTCCCCTTTGTTGTTTGCTTTCGCATGTAGAGCTTAGCCGTTTTGAAGAGTGCAAACATTGAAGGAGTTGACTTCTATATGCTGCTGGAAGCATTGACATCAACCAAGTTGCTGTCCATTTAGGGGACCTGTGAGCTGAAGTTTTGTCTAAGAATATATTGCAGATTATTGGTGTGATTTACAACTATGTTGTCTTGAAAAGAAAATAAGGTGTGGACCTGCTTTGAGTGACCTGTAGGTTGGGTGCAGAATTTGAAGCCAAACTGAGTTTGATTGAGAGTGGTTAGGTCTGCTGAAAGTGCAGAAATAATTATTGATAATCCTTTGGAGACTGGATTTTGCATATGACTATCCTTGTCGCTTGGAATTGGAGAGATATTTGCTGGTGATTTTTCTTTGAACAAGCCTTCTCTTGAAGATAATGTTCCATTGACTGCAAGTAGGGTGCTATTCTATAAATTGCTTGCCATAAGACATTATCAGCTTCCAAGCAATGTCAACTTGCAACCACTAAAGAGTTGGAGCATGCACATTGGAATTTATATTTGGAGTTACAGCTAGGTCAAGTTTGGAAGTCTTTGCTCTACACTTTGGTAAGTGAAAAAGGCCTTGTTTATTAATGTATAAGTCTAATCGTGAACAGCAAACATTTGAGTTAGTTTTGGGCATGATATAGCATCATCAATGAGATGTTATTTTGGATCAGAACTTCCGATTTTGTAACAGCAGTCATTCTGACTGGTAATGATGGTTTAATAACATGAAATCTGAGTTGTCAAACTATCTATTTGGTTGTTATATTGAATGACAAGTGATTGATAGATTGCTTATGAGTTCACCAGTTGTAATAGTTAGGAACTATTAATCTGTTGTTTTGAAAACAAACACACTCAGAAAACAAACAAGACAGCTTGGATACAAAATGTTTGACAAAATGTCAATACTCTAAAATCAGAAAATTCGGGGTTATCAAGGCTCTGTGTGATGGACTTTTAAACAAAGCCCAGATTTATAACACATGGTGAGAACCTGCATTATGATGCTCAGTACATTGTGTCTCTGATTCTAGTTTTTACTAGGTGTTATATTCACACTTTAGCTTGTTATTACCTGTTACCTAGACGTAACATGATATTAAAAGAAAAATATGACCTATTTTGTTCTTATGCATTTGGACAACGTGTTAATGGATTTAGTAGAGATTATAATATGCTATGTTATGCTTAAATTAGCAAAGAATTATATCACGATGTGACCTGAGTTTTCTTCCCTGAGCGTGCATTGAAAGAAAACTCTAAGCTATGAATCATTCAACTATTTGATATAATGTCTAATACAAAGATCCATCATTTGTGACCTCTTACGTATTTTCAGTCAACTTCATGGTGATTATTGGGTTTGCAGGTGTCCCAATTTTTAATTTTTCAGCATTTTATCTTCAAGTTATACCTTGTGTATTGTTTTCCGTTCTCTTTAAAACTGTTGCATTGATTCATCGGATGCTTACTGGATACACATAGCGTACCTTTTTCATTTTACAAAGGGAGGTTTTAGGTCCATACACTAGAGACCATTCAAATCAAATACCATTAAACAAAAAGTTCAATGAGAAAAAGAAAACTATGAGCCAATACCAGAAAAAGAATTTAGGAGTTTGCAGAAGGAATTGTAACTGAATCATTAATCCGGTTTTGTAAATAACCCAACCTACATATTCTCTGCATAATAGGACAACTGAATTCTTCCTTTCATCGACAAACACGCCATAGCCTACAGACCACTCTGCGTAAAATTGAAATGCAACTTATGTCTTGATGTTACAAAAGCATAAGAGTCGAACAATGATCTTATTGCTGTGTAGAGTGTCAACGCTGTATGTATGCTGTTTTTTTTAATCTTTGATTATTTTCTATAGAGGCTCTGATACCATGTTAAAGAAAAGGATTGTATATAGAAAGAATCTGATTGCTTACTATTGCTTGATATTGCCGCTGTGATTGATATCAACCATTGAATAAGCATCCCTTATAAATACACTAATAGGTAGTCATATATAAGTAGAGGTGTGACTCTTACAATAGAGTCACAACTCTACATATATGTAACTACTAATTAGTTTGCTGATTAATTAACATTAGTTAAGCAACACCAATTCATTTAGATGGTTATGTATATTAAATTATACACACATGTTTATAGTATACATTCCATCAATCAGATCGATGCTATTCTATAACATGATCCATATTATCTTGGCTATAACCCCGACTCTTGAAACTATTTAAGGGTAATATCTCATTATGTCAGTTAACTCTTCAAAAAGTGTTATGCTTAATTGTTTTCTTTTAAATACAAAGGTGGAAACTACCTATATAAAACATTATCATAAAAAAGTTTGGATGATGACCAAAAAACTTGAAAAATAAAATCCAAAGGCCCTCTGAAATGGTCAGATTTGCATAGTTACATAATTATAAAATGAATGGATCAAACAAAAGAGGAACTGTTAACAACATCCTGAGGATGAAAAGATCGATATATGTACTAATATATGCATATACGATACATATAGATTTCTGTGTGTATGTATATACCATACACACACATGGATATACATGAATACTAATAATTCATTTATGGAACAAGTCAGATTTAATCAAACGCTTATCATGCTTTACCCTACATACCAAAATAATTTCATAACTATTTTTTAAGAAGAGGTTGATTTAAGATTAGATAAGCAATATTGTCAATTGATAAACTCAAACATATGTGTCACTGGTATATAATTCTAGTGGATGTTTAACTTAGCTACAGAAATTCTTCCCAGTTCCAGCCACGATTTCACAGAATCGCTGCAAACAAATATACTATTAAACTTCCTCTAAAATCAATGCAAATCCCTTTCAGAGAATGCAAAACGATCTCCTTGTGGGCTTCATGGCAAACGACAAACTCTAGTTTTTCCCTACAAAGCACTCACACCAGTACCCTCTACTCCAGCAAAATATATAATGGTGCCAACAACCCTGAGATCTTTGCAATGCAGTCAGTCTTCTATTTTTGTCCATAATGAGTGAATCTGTCTTTTCCTAATTGACTCAAGGGAACAAAAACAAGTAGATATGTCGGTTGATACTTTTTTCATAGGCTAAGTAACCTTTTTAACAAGAATAATAGTTAAACTATGATAAGTAATCATATAAGAAGGATTACATTTCATCTTACATATTTTTATTCTTTTTCTTTAAAGATAACTGAGTAACCAAACAGTGTATAATACCCTATGAGAGAGATTGCATGCAACGATATAAAGGCAATGAAAGTACACAAGCCTATGATGACACTCAAGCAAACCTCTACATGTCTACAATGCATTATTATACAATCAACTTATAGATTCATGCAAATGTACAGCTTCTCAAAATGTACGGTACAATTTCCCCACTATCATGATCAGCCTCCGTTTCCCAGATGATATCTAACTCAACAAGCTAGAGGGAAAAAATCTGACCAGCATCCACCTCTTGCCAATAGATTGTAGTTAGTCAATGTCAAAATCACAAGATCATAATTGTGAGTCAATAATAACAATTAAAATATTAGCTGCATATGGTTTGCAAAACACAATTAATTTCACCATTTATTCATCTATTGACTATTCAAATAAGACAACCTATGCAAAACATTTAGAGCAACAAAATATCAATTCAAATCACAGATATCTCGTAAAACAACAAAATACTAATTGACATAAGAACATATATAGTGTCATCACATTTGTTACATTGTATCGAAACATCAAATACACAGTTAAATAATTATTTAAACATAAAAAAATTTGTTCACATAACGAGTTAATAAAAATGGGTCGTGACAAATAGTTCCTCTAGAAACTTTAGGAACTACAAACTTGTGATAAGAAATAAAAGCCTAGTGTACAAAGCAATGATAGAGGCCCATCCAAGTTTCACCAAATCACCAGGTTGTTTTGCATGAAATTTCCTTCTCGGAGGACCAAAATAGTACATTTATTGTTTACATCTTTCATTGCACCTTGGTTAGTGGAAGTGATATATTCTTGAAAAAGATAATCACTAATTTGTTTTTTTATTGTCTTTATTGACGTTTTGCATTTAACATGTGTCGAGATTGTAGAATTCTTCTTTAGCATAATACATATTAAAAAAAAGAAAAGAAGCTTTTGTGTCTGCAATTTAGAAGATTGCATCATTGCCTTTCTTAATACTTTCAATCTTTTCGAGCGATATGGTTTGAACGCTTGTTACCTGCAAACTATATTGAACATGGAATGTGGAAAAGACATCAAGAAAACTTACGAATAATATAATCAGGGCCACAAATGTCATACTCAATGTCTCGCCTCATTGTAAATTTAGCCTAAATTGGAAAGTTCAATCTTTAGAAAAAATCGCAAACCTGAGTTTGATTTCTGCTTTTTGTATCATGAATTGTTTAGAGCAGTTTCCAAATCTAGTCCTAAAGTCATTATTATTTTTTGTTATGAAGGTATATGGGCAGGTATGAAAACTGTCCGCTATTTTGATGGGAAAACTTATGAATGGGTGGGAATAAGTCAACAGCGCAGTATTATGGGTAAGGTAAGTATTGCCTTCATGTTTTCTTTTCCTTATCCAAGTACACTGTGTTTTGTGTTTTGGAACTCCCAATCTAGTTATAGTGCTCTGGAAAGGACGTATTCTTAAGGCAGAATGCTTACCTATCTCATCTTCCAAAATTGTGGAATGTATCTGTTTGATTTTTTACAACAAAGGCTTTATCAAGTATTAAATGTTTTTTCCTTCTCTATGATTGAAATCCTGAAATATAGCATGCTTTGAATGACTCTCCAATACTTCTCAAATCTTTAGCTGCTCTTATTCCTACATAAGGATTTTTTAATTCAACTCAAGGAGTCATGAATTTTCTACCCAATGCACATTCCCTTGTAACTTTGGGGTAAATGTACTGACATAAATACTTGTCTCCTGTAAAATTTGCCTCATACAATCTATATTAGAATGTACCAGGGTGTGGGAAACTCTGATCTTGTTTATAATAATTAACTAGTATTTTCTTTTCTTTTCTATTTGGAAGACTTCCATTTGAAGCAATATGTCTCAAATATCTGGTTTCCATCCCTAGAGACCTTGCCATGGATGTAGTCTATATCTGTCAGTTGTCATTTCCTCCTGTAACTTTGATTCCCCATGCTAGTGAACTCTTCTCATCATTATATTGCCAAGAGAGCGCCATATGGGTAGCACACATACACATGCTATAAAAAAACTGAAGTACGTCTATAAACTAAAACTAACAATCAGGTTCATGCAAGTTCCATGCTTGATAGTACACCATCTTAGATCAAGACTGTTTACGGCATTGTAAAGCATGGCCTAAAAGCTTAGGCACTTTAATGCTTATTCCAATTGTGTAAGCATTTTTATTTTTCAGATTTTAAAATGAGTGATTTTGACCTTTGTATCAAGGACATCTCAAGATGATCTCCATGGCTAGTCAAACACAAACGAATTTTTGCTTGATACACATTGGTAACCCCTTGCATAAAGCACATGTAAGCATTTGTTAGTAGGTGGAGGAACAGTGAATTTTATCCCCCGGTTTGCGGCTTTTCACCCTGTAGCAACTTCATATTTGTATGCATGCAATACATTTACATAAAAGTTGGTGTCTTTCCCAATAAAACAACACTTACTCTTTCTGTTTTTTCCATTTTGGGAATATTTATTAAGCTGTCAAAGCTAGAGATGACTACAAACTATAAAACATATTTCCCTAACAAAATTGTGCTTCCCTCAAAGTTTTTCACGAGCCAATATTTAATACATCAAAATACTTATAAAAGGTTGTAGGCTCATAAGATCTAAAAAAGTACAGAATTTACTAGATCTCATTTACAATCTCAGTACGTAAGTCCTAGAAAAGACAATAAAGGTTGCACAAAATTCAAAAACTAAATAATTGGGTTTCATTGTTGCTTACAGTATCAGTAATTTGCTTTACCATCACACATGTAGGGAAGAGATGCAAATAATGTTCTGCAATTGTCAGGGACTATATGCATAATTGTAAAACTGGAGTTTGAGCTGGTTATGAGAACATGACAGTGATGAAGTGCTTAAATCTTTAGATCCAATGGCTTTGTGCAGATATATTGCATGAAATTTTAATTTTCTAGTCAGTATATTTATACATTTCTTTTTACAATTTTTATTTTGTAGGTAAAACGCACTCTGGGTCAGTTCACTCCTGCAAATTGGGACAAGGATGAGTGGCAACCTCTATCAGGTCCTTGGCGTTTTGTTCAAGTGTTTGGCTTGATCATTGTTTTCCTGACAGTGGAGCTTAATGCATTCTTCCTGAAGTTTTGTCTCTGGATTCCTCCTAGAAATCCATTAAATGCCTATAGATTGATTATATGGTGGCTTATTGCTGTACCAACCATCCGTGAATACAATTCATATTTACAAGACAGGTCTCTCTCTCTCTCTCTCTCTCTCTCTGTGTTGTGTGTCCATGCCTACTCTGGACGCATGTAGCCACATCCACAGATCTCTATAAACTCAATACAAAAACTTTCTAATGGTTGCTTGTCTAACTTGCATGAGTTTTAGCTAAGAAATCCATATATTTTTCCAAGAAAAAATTTAATATGAATTTTTTTATTATTATTTTGTAGCTCTTATTGAGATACCATAATTTGTGTTTACGTTCTCAGCCATGTTCAATTTCTTATTATTTATACTTAATTTTTACTTTTAATTGTCCATGCACGGATGGTCTTTATAAATGCAGGGGGAAAGTTGAAGATCGGTTTCCACTGAAAAGTGGTTCACATCTATCTTTAGCATGGAGTATGGAGTTTACTAACGTCCCTAGTAATTTCCAATAGCACGTTTCATCTTGTGTCCATATGCTTGCCAATCAAAACACCTCCATTGCATTTGTGATATTGCAATGACGTGCACATTTCCATATTGAATCACCCATTTCGCTTATTCTACCTTTGTAGTTGTTCCCGTGAGAATGAATAGAGAGTATCAAGTGGCTTCTGGAGTCATATTATTCATATAAGATGGCTTTGAATTCCAACCCTTTGTTGACTGCGCGAAACCTTTAGCTTGAACATTGAAGTGTCGTAGCTGTGTTTTAGAGGTAGTACTTATGCAAACCATGATTTGAAGTTTATATATAGGAGGCCATGTTGGTTCTCTGTACTTGAATGAACTTAATAGATGGAGATCCTGTTTTTCTCCCCTTGAGGCATGAGTTGATTTGCACACCATTGCCCAAGTGCAGTCAGGTGTTTGGGGTCAGTAGGGAAGGGGACAGTAGCATTTGCGAATGCCGAAAAATGCATCTTGGATCCTGAAAGGAGCTTTCTTTTCCATTTGCAAGACCACAGTTCGCAAATATTGGGAGTACTTTCTGAAAAAAAAATTGCTTTAACATTCACTATCTAATATATTTTTTATGCCATGAAACTTTTGCTGTGGGATATAGGGGGTGGGAAAGCAGATCTACAGCACGAAAACCGGGGTTAACTCACAACTATTATCAACAAAATATATAGAACCAGAGAGATTAATTAGAGAGGGAAAGGAACTGACTAAAACAATTGAAAGCAACTAGAACTACATTAGAGTTTACTAGAATATGCTGAGTCTAGAACTTTGAAGTCGCATATAAACATTGGAACCCATTAGACTTGAAAGCCACATAATAGGGATAGGATGGGCTGAATGTCTTGGTCCAAGTGTTGATGGTCATTCAAGGAAGGGGTTGTCTTTGCAAAAATTGCGAAAAAAAAGAAAAAAGACGAGTGTATAATTATATATAAACAGCAAATCAAGTTTCTACTCTAAATATATTCCTTTTGTAGCTGCGATCAACTTTGTAAGCATTTACAAATCACAAAAGGAGCGATTCAAGACCTCTCGATTTTTATTTTCTTGATTTTTATTTTTTTAATTTGCGAAGTCAGGAGGTTTCAAATCAAAATATGCCCATTGTTATATACGAATAAAATTGTATATAATATTTGTATTTGGAATATTGACAAGAGATGGTTGGGTCAATTAATGAGCCACCAAAATGATACAAAAGGTGAGACTTTGAGAATACTCGTACCGCCATTTTGGCTAAAGGAAAAAAAATATTGACAAACAATTGTAGGGGAGAGGACCCAGTACTTAAATGTGTTCCATTTCCAATGGTTGTGATAACAGTTGTTAATTTCTTATTCACACTTATTGATTTAGTATTCAATATTTTTGACTTAAATGTGTTCCAATTCCAATGGTTGTGATAACAGTTGTTAATTTCTTATTCACACTTATTGATTTAGTATTCAATATTTTTGACAGCATTGTACAAATAGTTGTGACTTTAAAGTTGTTTTTGCTAATGATGAGTATCCATAATTGAATGAAATGTATCCCTTATTCTTAAAAGCAACCAATCATGTGATGTCACAACAGCTGCACAAGTATGGGGTCCCTAATGCACTACGATTGGTCTCACTTTTTTTTTTTATTGTTTTGGACACCTTGGCAAAGAGCATGCTGATGTGGCTTTGAAACCTTAGTTATAAGCAGGGGACTTGCCAAATAAGTTGCTATAAAAAATGGGAGTTATATAAAATTTCCATGTAAGATTTTGAGAAGCACAAAATTAGGGCGCTCAACAACTAGATCCTCTCCCCTAGGTGATTTGATTTTCATAGAAAATATTGAGTTATTTTATCATTTGTTATGGATAGAAGAATGTTATAAATAGGCCTCTAAACAATGTGATTGCAATGAGCCCAAAAGGGGCAATGTTCTTGAAAATAATGTAACACAAGGTGTACTGTCAATATTCTAATTGAAACAACTGAATTTTGGGCCAACTGGTGGTGCTCAAGCACTCACAAACAATACAAAAGCATGCAAACCAAGAATGCAAAACAAGAAAGTTGGTTGTGGAAGCAAGATTTTCAAACATTTGGTGGAATCCTTGTGTGCTTCATTCTTTTAACTTAATGTGACAAAACATTAGCAAAATTTAGGGGATAAAAAAGATTTATGAAGAAGCCAAAATAATTTAAGTTTTCATTTGCAATCATCATGTCTCAAGCCATTTATAGAGAATTTGCCGAGTTGAATGTGTTTGATTTTGCATTTTTAAGTTGTTTTAAGGTTTAATTAATATTTAGGGTTAAGCTTAAGTTTTAGGTTGATTGATCAAACTTTAAGACCAAAAAATACCAACAGCTCATGGAATCGCTATGGATTTGTTTTGGGTTCAATCTTTTGAAAATTTGGATCCATAGATTCACTCGGACAAGTTTAGAATCCACAAGGTTTCAATTAAGAATATGAATATGGTGCATTTAAATTCCAATTCAGGGTGTAGGTGATTCGGCGACACAAGTGTTATCTATCTATGTTGTTGATTTTAACCCTAAATAAATGTTGGATTTGACCATTAATATTGTGGAATGAGAAATATCTTGTAGAACATTGTAAGTGCCCTAAAAAGATGAAATATAACCAAAGTGTCATGAAAGAGGTTTCAAGCCCCACTGATAGAAGACAACATGAGTGAAGCAACGACACAATTATTTTAATGGAGAGTAACTGGAATTCAGGTGATTCAGCGACACAATTATTATCTATCTATGTTGATGATTTTAATCCTAAATAAACACTGGATTTGACCATTAATATTGTGGAATGAGAAATATCTTGTAGAACATTGTAAGTGCCCTAATAAGATGAAATATAACCAAAGTGTCATGGAAGAGGTTTCAAGCCCCACTGGAAAGACACCAATACTTCACAAGCCAATATGAGTGAAGCAACAACATAATTATTTAAATAGAGAGTAACTTGAATTTATAACATACATTAAAACTGTTGGGGCAAAAAACAGAAGTACCATAGTGGTGAGTGGTGTGTGCATTAGGAGAGACAATTTTATTAATAAAAGAATACAAATTGCTAATTTCAAAGGATAGGTGGTGAATGAAGATTGATATTATTTTTAAATCACATAAATTAGTATATGAAATGTGGGAAAGTAGGTGTAGGGGTTGGTTAGGGGAAAACAAGGGGATTTTAGGAATGACAAGGAATATGGGGAGTCAAATTTTGTGAGGTTTTTGGAAAAGAAGAATTGGATTCAATTCCAATGTTGATGTTTATCTTATTTATTGCCATCTTAGATCATTTTGTTCATTATCTAAGAGCCACTCTTATCGCTTGAGTTTTGGAACCTTCTTTAAGAGCAAGGATGATTATTACATCAACATTGAGAAGCTTTGCTAGAGTTTTGGTCTGGCAAGGATGATTATTACATCAACATTGAGAAGATTTGCTAGATTTTGGTCTGTTGGCCGAGACGTTTGTAATAGAAGATTAGATGAGTATGCATCCAATATTGGATCATTGCTCTGATGCCTACTTTTCCTTGGTTGGCCCTTGAAGCACCATCAAAATTATCCTCAATCCATCCTTGCTCAAACCGATCACATTCTTTCAAGGAGTGGACCTAGACATGCCACCATTTATAGTGGGTTGGCTCTTTTCTTGGTACTTTGTGATCTCGAAGTCATTTACTTTATGAGAAATATTTACGAGTCGTGAGTGTTATGGCAGTTTCTATTATGTTATTTTGCGCTAACTGGAGGATATGATCTCTTGTGGTTCATTTTTAAGTTTCTTTTGTTCCTCTCCTACCAAATATTCACAAACAAAACTCTGCAGTCAATCTGGTAAGACCTTGGATTTTCTTTAAATTTGTATTCGTGGCCATTCTATACCAAATATTTAGCAATTTATTTACTCCTTGAGCTAATGAAAATATTGGATCCAAAACTAGATGCCTTTGCTTGCTGAATTCCAATCACTAAAGGGCATTGTAAGAAAAGATGTTTAATGGTTTCTTTGACTTCCATATAGTTTGAGCAGACCACCATCAACCCAGCTTCTTTTTCAGGCCAAGAATGGGCGTTCTACAACATTCTCCTTTTTTATGGGTTTTTGTTTAGCTGGCTGAATGGAACATACTGGAACGTTTTTTCCATTGCTATTTTCCACTTAATTTCATTTGTTTATTCTTGCCCAAGAGGATTCTTCTGTTGTTGAGCTTTGTTCTTACATGTTAAGTATACTGTGGTAAATTTAGAAGTTACATCATAATCCAATCACGATTTTCCTTTCGTGAGGTGTGATAATTAGCAAGCTACACCAACCGTCTATTTCCTCAATTACAAGCTTGAATACAGTACCATTATACTTTCAAGAGTGTTGGAACATTTTGAAGCATTTCCTCGAGCTGTAATAGCATCTAGATTGGATATTTTGTTGGTAAGGATATTTGTGAAGAACTGTCTTCATTTGTTTACTGAACAATCTTCAACGTATTTTGTTGCATGTTCCAGTATCTCATTCATAGAACATAATTAATTAATTACCAATTTTTAATCTCCTCGCCCAATTTCCTTCTCAAACTTATTTCTTCCTTTCATTTCTTTCATTTATTTTATGCCTTTTTTAACCTTCTTTTACCAATGTCTTTCGTACGATGTGTTACCCTCACATCTATTTGGATTAATAATGGAGTGTCATCCGAAACATTGATTCAAAAATTTATAATACAATTTAATCCAGGAACAACATTATCTTGATATTATTAATTATTATTATTGTCTTTTACAATTGGCATTGTATAATCTGCTCTGCTGCTGCGTGTGTAGGGTAGATTTATAAAACAAAGCAAAATTGGAGTCTCCTACAGAAGCATTACCTCTTATACAGCTCCTTTCTAGGATAGGCTGGCCAATTTGGAGATTAATCCCAGCGCCTTTCTAGGATAGACTGACCAATTTGGAGATTAAACCGTGCTCTTCTGTGGCCATAGATTCAGTAAATTTATTTTTATTTATACTTCTTTAGAGGCACATCTTTTGTGGGATATACTTTGGCTCTGGCAGATACAGTTTCCACCTCCTTTGCTTGTCAGAAAATATTACCTAAGGAATTGACAACAAGGGGTGTGGGCTTTTTTGGATAGGCATTTCGTTTTTTGTGGAATGACGCTGGCTCTGCCAGGTTGGAATTTCTGCCTACCATTGCTAATCCTACCCTAAAATTCTGGATGTGTTAACCGCATACTTCCAAACCCGAAGAGATGGCTTTTCCTCTGAGTAGGCATAGAAACCTTGAGTATATGCCTGCAAATAAGATTTGGTAAATAGTACCCTAAAAGAAAAATCAATCAAATAGTTCGAACTGAATAATTTGCGCTAAATTTTTGATACTATGAACTGAAACCATAACATTTTGGATGCTTGCAGAAAATCAATAAAGAAGGTGGGGACGTTTTGTTGGCTCTCTCTTGCCATCTGCATTGTGGAGCTATTAATTTGCATTAAGTTTGGACATGGTAATAGTCCTTATCCGTTTGTTTGCATTTCTTCTCTGTTATGATTACTTTTTTGAAGGTCAGCATACCTATACATAAGGTCTTTTGAAATGTATGTTTGAATTGAAATGGTTTGTGAGTGACTAAGAGCCTATTTGTGTTTGAACAGGTCTCTACCCCACGCCAATGCCTCCATGGATTCTTAAGTTTTGGGTATCCTTTGCAACTGTGCTTCTCGTCTTTCTGATAGGTTGGTCACTACAGTTGCATAAGAACTTCCGAACTATGGTTAGAAATAAGAAGCATTCATAAACAAGCAACATAATTTGCATCTTCCCCCCTCCAATCACTTCTTTCTCTTAGCAGGTTATAAGACAATTTTGTAAATATCTATTCTTTAACATCTTTGGTTTGCTAACAATTATTTATTTTAAAATAATCCATGAAAATGGTCTAAAAATCTTGAACCTATTTTTTCTTCCGAATGGTCTCATTTTTTGTTTTATTCTTTCAAATTAGACAAATTTAAGCAAGATACTAGTGACTAAGTTGAGGATAAGTGTGCAGTTTCGGTTCACCAGATGCAACGCTGGTTGTTTTCGATCCATTTCTTAACGACATATTCATTTTTTTTCTTACTGAATTGTAGAAGGATACCTTTCTGTGGATCTAAGTAAATGTAATAACAATCAGTTTGATGGATATGTGAATTAAATGTGCGAACAAATTAATGCAATAGCCCGTTAGCAATGAAGATCGCCTACAGAAGATCATCAGCTGAAAGGAGAGATGGGGTGGCAGATAAATACTACATTTTATTTTAAGAAAATGAGAGAATTATAATATATGCTTTTATAATCTTCTTATTATTGTTAAAGACATCAAGCTTTCGTAGTCTGTAATCACAGTAATCTTTTGAGGGTGCCAAATGGTTTGCTTTGCTTTTCTAAGAATGACAGCAACACCAAATTTAGTTTCGAGCACAATAGTTAACTATGCAATTGCCTTTGCATTTCTTTGTTATTACTAGTAATAAATACATTATAACAATTAGCTTAACAACAATGTGAATCCTCTTTTAAAGTTTCTCATATAAAATAATGCATTTATACACACTAATGGTCTAGTGGATGTTATTCATTCATTTATTGTCAATAGGGATAATACATGTTTCTAAAGCAACAATTGCAACAATTGGTGTAAGGAAGCAAAGGTGTGTGAAAACGCCTCCTACGCTGATCTTGAGAGGATGATTATGCAAATTTCAACATAGCTATTATAGAGATTTCAAGAAATACATAAGAACATAAACAAAATAACAATAAACACAACACATTGATTTATGTGGGGAAAACCTTTACGGAAGAAAAACCTCACACTCTAAAACCTACATAATGTATTATTAAGTCAACAACATATTACAACACACTTGCAAGTTCTTATAGGAGTTTGACCTCAACTCAAGCTTGGAGGAACTTCAGTAGCTTCCTTATAACATCCAATTTTGTAAACAAATCTCAATGATACAAACTCCTCATCAAGCCCTTATTTTATAGGCTTCCCACAACTTGGAAACCATTAGTGGTTTATAAAACCATGTGTTTTAACTTCCTTGACACATGTTGCCCATCCTACATGTGGTGCCCAAGATAGGTGAGAATCTATGTTAAAAATAGTCTTTCACGTCCAAAGTCTTCTCCCTTATTTTTACCTTTACAGTTGTCATGGACTATGTTGGTTCTTGAAAATGGACTTTATACTCAAAGAGACACCAATATGCCTAAGACTGATTTTGAGGAGGGGTTAGTTCCAAATGCGGTGAGGTCTATTAGGCAATTGGACCAATTATAGGGACAAAATTGCTCTCTGCACTTCTGGCTCTGCAAAACCAAGGCAGGTTTACCTAATCCAATAACAAATAAGACCTTTACAACTTTAAATTGGATTGAACAAAGCAGATGATAGCAAAAAAGTATTAAATGATAACCAGTCATTCATTGACTCTCCATTGTTATGGTGAACAAAATGGCCTTGTGACCTCAAGACTTTGAGGGATTTTGGGATTGGTAATGATTAATATTGGTGGGATGTAACACACCATATCAGACACATTATTGCAAAATTTACTTGTTATGACTAGTGCCTTATCGATTGGGCCAGATCTCTATTGCACAATAGAATACAGAATCCAACTACTAATCTTCATCACAAATCCAAGCCGTAAATATAAACACCCAAACCCACACTACTTACAAACATCTCAGTGAAAACCCAATGAATCTATGCTTCATCTAGAGCATCATTTAATCTCATCCTAAATTTGAACTAGAGAATGATAGCATATGCATGGATAAAACTTCATACAATGAATTAGAAAATTCAAAACTCATCAGATGGACACAAATGGAGAGAAATGAGAAATGTTATTTATATTAAGTATGAGGATCATGCCTATGTATACACCTGCTTCAAGATCTAAAACCACTTCAATAATATGCAAAAGCCCAGAAGCTTTCCTTTGATATAATAATATTGTCTAATACAAGAATTTGCTACATCCTAGACCCAGAACTTGGATGCAAAAAGAATTCAAGTCCCAGGGCCTTCTAAATGATCTAGGAAATCTTTTAATAGAACAATGATTGCAAACAAGCTATAGATCACTTAGGAAAATATCAAAGATTACATAGATAAGACAAAGGACACAAAGCGCACAAAGATTGCATTTAGTTGCAATTTTCAAAAGTGTATGTTAATTTGAGCGCCAAGTCTTCTGCAACAACTTCCAAAAATAGTTCAAACCTTGCCAAGTGTTGCCTTTGCATTTGTGACTTCATACAGAATATTCCCTGCAGTATGCTTTGCTTAAGGAGTTGGGGAAGTGCCACCTATTGTGATCTTAGTGGGTGCTTATTCTGTCTATTTGCTTCAAGGAAGAAACATCTTTCCTAGATTTGTAAACCTCTTTATTGGGCCAAAGAAAATGTAACCACCTCATCCTTCCTTTCTGTTAAAATATCTAATCAATTTTCATCTATTGAAACATCTTATTTTAGGCTTCAAAACGTTCCACATAACCATCCTTGGAACAGGAAAATACGTTTCAGCCTGTCGTTTCTAGTTCACTGTGTCAAACCCTATAGAAAACCCTTAATCAATTTGAAAATTTGGTAACAACGGCTAACTGATTTAGTTTAAAACATAACCCTCAATCATCATCTTTCCTGGCACATCGGACGATCCTTATTTATCGACAACAGTCAATTAAGCTTTGAAAAATATCCGACCACATCATCTTTTTCTTCAGTGACCAATTGGAAACGAACACCTCAGCACACCTAGAAACTGGACTCGCTTTGACCTCGGCAAGCACATTAACTCTAAGTCATTCGGAGATTATGCGACTGGAGGCTTTCTCATAGTCATTGAAAGTTTATCTTAACTCGGGTCATGTTTGGAGATCATGCAAACAAAGGTATCTGCGTGATCGCATAATCTTTCCTTGACCTGAGGTTTCATTCAGAGAATACGTGACTAGCGTCTGATCTATCTGTATCAATGACCCACACTGAGTTTCAAAGTCCTTTATCTTAACTCAACCTTTCATTATGAGATGTCACGACTGAAGGAACTCATGATCGTTGGATCCTGGCACTAACCCTAGTTCTGTCTTGAGATCATGCGACCAAAGCATTCTTTGATCGTTGAATCTTTTCTTGACCCCTAGTCGCATTAAGAGAATATGCGCCAGCCATTGATCCTATCTCCATCTACGGTCCTCACTGATTGCCCAAAGCTTGGTCTTAACTCAACCTGGATTTGGAGATTAAGCAACTGAGGATTTCTCATGATCGATCAATCTTTTCTTAACCTTGAGTTCTATTAAGCGAACATGCGCCAGCTGTTGATCTTGATCAACATCTGTGGTCCATGTTTAATCTCTGAGTGTTAGCATACTTGACCAGTTCATTTGGAGATTCAGCGACTGAAGGAAAACAAAACTGCTCGCCAGGTTGCTGAATGTTAGACACATAACCGCTAAGATCAGGAGATCATGTGAACACTGCATTCGCCAAGTCGCTAGATGTTAAAGCATTAACCGCCTAGACTTAGAGAATAAGAGAACACCTTAGTCGCTTGTTCGCTAGATGAACACTAGCCGCTCAGACCTGGAGAACATGCTAACAAAGGAAAAGGAAAAGGCATGTGTAGAAAGCAGACTTAAGTGACCAGGAAAAAGGTAACGAAGAAATAGAATTGGCTAGGGTTTTTGTGGACTTAGACAAATTTTAAAACCCTTGGGCATGGATAAACCATAATTCTTCATACCTTCAAATTGCTATATCTCACTAGTTTTTGCACCAAAAATCTTGCGATCTGAACTGGAGCTTACACATACCTTAAACTATCCTTGACTAAGATCACAAGCCACAAAACATCTTATATTTTCTTCTATAATCAAAACTGTGTTGTAGTAGCGCATGACAACTTCACAAGGCTTTGCAAGGATGAAGACCATTTTCTAAGATTTTGGTAATGACAGGAAAAAGCAACCATAGCCCATCGCTTGCTCATCCAACTGATTGTACCCCTAAATAATGTAAACTCTTATGCATTGATGGATCTTCTTTTATCAACATCATTTGCCTAGTCTGAATCCACATAGCCTCATATACCCAAGGAATGCTCGTTTCATGTTCCATGAAAACATATAGAGTACTTTTAAGGTATCCGACAAGTATCTAAAAACACTTTTCACTACATCCCAATGTGCTCTTCTTGGATTAGGCATGCAATGAGAAAGAACTCATTGCTTGTGGAATGTCTAGTCTTGTACAAACCATAACATACATCAAACTTCCAACAACACTCTGGTATGGTACTCGAGTCATTTCTTCCATCTCTAATAAGGATGTAGGACATTGTGAAATGGAAAGCTATGTTCTCATTGTAATAGAAACACATAATGGTCTTGAATCCTGCATATTAAATCTTCTGAGAATAGTATCAACATATTTACTCTGGTCTAGCCAAAGCTTTATGTTTTGTCTCTTTCTCTTCTAATCTCCATTCCCAGAATGTGTCATGTTGCACCAAGATCTTTCATTTCAAACTTTGCTAAGAGTTGAGATTTTAATTCTATAATCAAACCTTTTCCTTTGTCAACAAACTTCATTGACATACAAGGCAATAACTAGGAAACAATCACCATCAAATTTGAAATATGCATAGTGATCAGAATTAGATTGCACAAATCCTAAACTTAACACATATGTATCAAACTTCTTGTACCCTAGGACTTTGTTTTAAACCAAGCAATGATTTCTTTAACTTACAGACTAAATGACTTTTACCTTTCACCAAATAGTGCTTTAGCTGTGTCAGATAAAGTTCTTCCTCTAAATCTCTATGAAAAAAGTTATTTTCATATCCACTTGTTCAATCTCTAGATCATAAGTTGTTGCAATAGAAAGCATAAAATGAATGGATGTCATTTCAATGGCTACAAGAGAATTTTTTTAGTATGATCTACTCCCTCAAGTTGGGAGTAACCTTTTGCAACCAATTGTGCTTTGTACTTCTCAATGCTTCAATTTGAATCTATCTTATTTTTGAATATCCATTTACAACCAACAAGCTTCCATCCTTCATGCAATGGTACATGGTCTCATGTATCATTCCTTTTAAGAGCTTCCATCTCTTCATCCATGCTATTTCCTAGGACTGAATCATTCGTATGAAGAGCCTCTTTTATAGATATCATCTCATTAGTATTAGCATTCAAAGAAAATATGCATCTCCAATCATTAAGAGAATATCCATATCTTTTAGGTGGTTTTCTTTGTCTAATAGACCTTTGAACAAGCTCAGATTCAGGTTCCTCTTCTTCCATTGATGATTCAGAACTCATAGAGATCTCCTCAACTTCTTGTCTTTCTAAGGGCCTCAATTCAACTTTCTTAGGTGTAGTAGGTAGTTGAATGATATCTTTCTTCTCTTCTATTTGTTCTAGCTACACTGAAACAAAAGAAGGTTTTGTTTATCTAAAAATGACACTTCTTGAATAAAATACCTTTTGTGCAATAGGGTCCCAAAGCTTGTATCATTTCACACTATAACTGTATGCAATGAATATACATTTAACAATTTTGTTATCCAGATTTGTTCACTTCTCCTTTGGCACATGAGCATATGCCTCACAACCAAAAACTCTCAAATGTCTAAGTGAAGGCTTGTGGCCCGACCACACTTCATTGGTGTCATATCAACAAGGAGCTGAAGTAGAAGACAATCACTACAACTTGGGCCCAAAATGTTTGTTCTATCCCAACATCACTTAGCATACTCCTAGGCTTCTCCATCAAGGTCTTGCTCATTCTTTTTGCAACTCCATTTTGTTGTGGAGAATACAAAGTTGTCTTATGTCTCTAAATACCACAATCTTTACAAAATGTGTCAAAATCATTAGAGCAATATTCACCACTATTATTCACCGCCATTATCTATCCTTAAACATTTTATCTTCTTTCCATTCTACAACTCAACCATTGCTTTAAATTCTTTGAAATGACTAAAAACTTCAGCTTTACTCTCAAGAAAACAAACCCATATTCTTCTACTGAAATCGTCAATGAAAGAAACATAATAAAGTGATTTACCAATAAATGGATCATTGACTGGACCAAATACATACGAATGGATTAGATCCAAAACACATGAATAGTTATGAGAACTTGAGTAAACTAAATGCAATTTTGTTTCTCATAAATAACTAGGTTCTTATTTTTCAAGGTCTGTAGACCCTTCTCACTTATGTGGCAGAGTCTCTGGTGCCATAACATTGTCTTCTTTGCTGACAACTTTGATTCACTAGGAAAAGCGCCCTTAGGTACCCAAAAACCATGACCATCTATTGAAAAAAAACCCTCTCCTTTTCCAATGAAGTAGTCTTTGTCACAATCTTATCAAAAGTGCTATTGCACTCAACTGTGCATGCATCAGATGGTACAATGTACCCAATTTTCTTATTGCTATCACCATTTTCACACCTACTTCATAAAATTGTACATGCACACCTGCATCTATTAGTTTGCTAATAGATAACAAATTTCTTGCTAGTCCCAGGATATGCAAGACAATATCAAATCGTTTAATTCTAACAAAAAAAATTCACATGAATTTTTCCACGGCCAACAATATCAAGAAAAGAGTTATCACCCTCATACACCTTACCACCATCAAACTTTTCATACTTACTAAACTAGTTTCTATTAAGAGTCACGTGGAAAGATGCACCTGAGTTTATCAACCATGCATTATCACCTGCATGAGTGGCCAAGGTTGCAATAAAAGAATCTCAATCTTCCTTCTCATACTCAAAATCAAAATCTTTCATCTTTTCTTCTTTGCACTCCTTTAAAAAATGTCTAGGTTGTCTACAATTCCAACATATTGCCTTAGACTTATTAGGGAATTTTGATCTCCCCTTATTCTTGGACTTAGAAAATCATGTTGCTTTTCATTCTTACCTCTTTCTCTTGATGATCTCCATAGAACACTAAAAGCCTCTTTGGCATTCAGAGAGACGTTCCTTCTCATCTCCTCAAAAAGTAGAGAACCAACAACATCCTCCATCTTCAAGACAACTAAAGTTCTCCCTATGGCCATAACAAAGCTATCCCATGAGTCTAGCAACAAACATAGCAAGATTTGGCACCTTTGTTCTTTGTCCATTGACACACTTACTAAGGTCAACTAAGTCACCAACATATTAAAGCTTTCCAAATGCTCATAAATTCATCCACCTTCCATTTTCAAAGAATACAATTCTTCTCAAGAACATTTTATTCACAAGTGATTTCACTTGATATATCACTTAACTTCTTCCAAAGCTTTTTCGAAGTAGATTCTTCATGGACATTTATCAGAATTGAGTATACAAGATAGTCTTATGATACCTTTAGCTTTTCTGTCCATTACATCATATTGTGTAACTAAAGTTGGATATGTAGGCCTCTGGACATTTCCATCCACCACATCCCATAGATCTTGATCAATCAACAAATTTTCCATCTTCAACTTCCACATTTCAAAGTTTGTGCCCAAAAATTTCTCTACTTCAATCCTCTCTAATATGTTTTCCATCTTTACTATCTTACAATACAAAAAATAAAATACTTTGCACAAGCTCCCACTCAAACCTTGATTGGCTCAAAAAACCATGTACCTGTAATACCCCAAAAATGGGCTATAAGTTCATTAATCTCCTACATCGACAATTCGAACGAAATCGACTTCAAAGTCCTAATCTAAGACACATCTAAACATCATCGAATCATAATTGATTATCTTAAATTCTGCATCGGAGAATATTCCTAGTAATATTCCTAATCATCTTAATTATCTTTAATTTAATGATTATTTGGCAATAAATCACATTTATCCTAAGTTTGATTAATTGAATATTTTTATATTTAATTAATTAGATTTAATATTTGCCACTTAATTGTTTAATTAAATTTAATTCTATCTATTATTAATTGTATTATTTAATTTTGACAATAGATCAAAATTCTTATCTTTAATTGATTAAATTTTTATTTAATTAATTAAAACATGTTGTCATTATTTAATAATATAATTTTTAATAAAAGTTTGGTAAAATAGTTAATTAACCCATAAATTAATTATTTTATTTCAAAAATCAGTTGAGTTGAGGATAAATCACTTTATTTATTTATTTAATTCTTAATTATTATGCATATTCAAAAGAAACAGTTAAACTCCCAATCAAAAAATCAATGCAAGTTATTGACTTTTTGGAACTCAACATCTTTTTGGAGTTCAAAAAGTTGATCTAAACTCTAATTTGGGTTAAAAAGCTGTTTTTGCATATTTTTGCATAATTTTGATAATTAACTATCTTTCATGATCAGATAACTCAAAAATCAAGATGAGTTAATTTGAGTGATTTATGGTTTTTATCCATGCACCTCCAAAGCCCTGGATTTCTATAAATTAAAGACTTCAGCTCTTCACAAATCATCTCATATTTTGCACAATCACACTGGAGAATTGGAGGTGAAGAATCAAAGCTCTTGCGAATCAACATCTTTGTGAGATCAATCTTATTTTTGCATTCATATTTCATATCATTGTTAGATTAGCATAGCATATCAGTTTTCATATAGATTAATTTCATATAAATTTTTCATTCATTCTTATTGCATAGAAAAATCTAAAAAAATAGCTTAATTGCATTTATTTCATATCCATCTTTTGCATTCAAATCTTTCATTTAGGTGTCGTCTAGGTCACTGATCTCGATTACAATCTGAGAACATTAATCTCGCACCTACTAGAAGGTAGTAAATCGCTTGGTTAGATAGCTTTCAATTTTGCACGATTTTGATTATAGCTAACCTCTAATGTTTTACTGAGTGTTGTGTCTACAAATTAGGTACAATTTTCACACACACATTTCTGGCGCCCACCGTGGGGCTACCCACTTTTGCATGCTGGTTTTGATTTTTTTGGGGAGCTAAAACCCTAAAGTTTCAAAGATTTAATTTTATCTCCCAAATGGCTTAGAGTTTTGGTCTGAAATTTTTTTTACAACTTGGAGACATATCAGGGAAGCTTTGAAAAAAATATTCAGAATTTTTTGAATTATTTTAAATTTTTAATAATTTTTTTTTATTTTTCATAAAAAATTAATATCTGACGCAAATCAGCATATTTTTCTAAAATTTTTACATTTTCGGAAAGCTCTTCAAATTCTACAGGGGGTCTATTATTTGTGTTTTAAATTTGGATGCAATTTAATAGCTCAAATAGTCAATTTACAAAAATTGGTCTATTTTGATAAAACGGGTCTCTAGGGCACAAATGAAGAGATTTTTCTAAAATTTTTGCATTTTTGGAAAGCTCTCTATTTTTTTAGTAGGGGTCTCTATTCTGAATTTTTATTTTTGTGGCCAAAATCATATCAAAAAAATCAGATCTTGTTGACTAAGTCAAATGTAGTGCAAAAAATTTAAAATTTTGTGATGGGTATGCACTTATTTTTCATATGATTCAATGCATGATATGAGTTGTCATTTAGATTAATTTTTAGTTATTATTGCTCCTAACAATTGATTTTTAGATCTAACCCTAGGGTTTTCATAAGTTGAATATACCTTGCATATCTTGTTTGCTTGTTGGCTTGTTGGAGAGTTCGTAGCTTGCTTGCATAGTAAAGCTCAACAAAAATTGTTAAAAATCAGGTAAAATTTACTAAGCGCGTTGCAAGGATCCAAGGTATTCTCCTTCATCTATTAACATTTTAATTTGGATTTAAAATAAATCTCTTATGTGTCTGGCTTGTGTGCATCCTTTCATGCTTTTATCTATTTCTACACACTTGCATAATTGATACTAGGTTGTGACCTTTTAAGGATTCATTAAGTAGTCTTAGAATACTTGTGATTGATCTTGATTGCTATCTTGGGTTATTGGACTCGCTAATCCACCGGCCCCTCATTTCCGCCCCGTGGTTGCAATCTCAGCGCCATAAAGGGGAGGGGTCAACAGGACAGAAGCGTTAAGTGTTCCACTTGGCAACCCTTTTGTGCTTTTAGGAACTCACTTATTTTCTAAGTTGGGGACTCATTTTCAGCTTGTGTAAGGTGTTAAGTGTTCCACCTTGTGGACTCATCTCATATTCGCTTTAAGCGTTAAGTGTTCCTCTTTCTACTTTTTGGGTACTTTTGGTAGATTTACTTTCGGGAATATATCTGTGCTCACATAGTAATTAGGCCCTATGAACACTATTCGTGATTCTTGAAAGATTGGATTCCCAGTGAAATCCTTCTTGACGACAGAATCCTTGTAGGTAGGGAGGATACTTAGTGCGTTTCACATTCAACTTGGTTAGTGCATCTTCTCTTATTGATCGACACATTCTCTCTCCGGAGAGGTTGATAGATCATGTAGGGTTGATATCACGAGTTTTGGTGAATCAAAATTGGTTAGTGTGTCTTCTCTTATTGATTGATACATTCTCTCCCGGGAGAGGTTGATAGATCACGTGGAGTTGATATCACAGACCTTGGTGGAACAAAACTTTGTCTTAGCGTGTCCGATTAATCTACTTGTTTTGTTTGGGTTAAAAGTGAAGAGGTGTCAAAACCTTGAATCTGGAGCCAAGTCCCCTTGTGGTATAAATCTGTGAGTCATCTTTAGTGAGGGTTAACAGTAGCGGACAATCCCTTCACAGGGCAAACTGCATTGACGGAACCTCAAGCGGTCATAGCCATTTTCACCATGGTAGTGACAGCCACTATATAAATGTCCTTGTAGAAGAAATCTCCATGGGTATGGTTCATTGTTGAGTTGTCAGATCTCCCTAGCAGCTCTTGAAGATTAAGTTCTCAGACTGTGTCAAAACCCTGGTGCACCGGGATTGGAGTTCACCCCTTTGAATCATTAAAGTTGCAGAGTCAAACCATTACTAAAAACCCTAGAGAGGCCAATTTTTCATTCTCAGGTATATGTGTGTTATTGCAAAACTTTTCAGAACATACACAATTAGTACTCTCAGGGATTAGCACAATTTGGTCACTTGATTGTTCATGCGCAAGGTTGCTTTTGCCCTTGTTCATTATTTTCACACGTGCTTGGAATCACTTGCTTTCTGTTCTGCGTGCTTATTTATCTACTTGGCTATTAAAAATGATCAAATCTGGTATAATTTTCAAAATCTGGACAGTACAATTTGCAAACAATCCAAAATTGAAGACCTTAAATTTTGCAAAAATTGACGTAAAATCTTTCTGGAGTCAAAAGTCATTTCAAGAAGTCAAAAGTCGTACGAGTTTTGTCAATTATCATTTCAGTATTACCCAACTATCGTATGAGTTTAGCAACTGTCATTTCATAGACTACCCAGTGTCGTACGAGTCTGCAGAGTGTCGTTTGGAAAAATTTGAGAGAGTTGTCAGAAATTGTCAAATTGCAAGATATCCAATGTTTCCAGCCTAGTTCCAGAATCTGTCAAAAATATCATTGTGTCAGGAACATAGCAGTAGCTATTGAGCATTCTACCATTTTCTGAGTTTGATCTTTTGAATCTGATCTAGTCTTCTGTTTGATCAATTTGAGTCTTTTTTATCTCGTGTCAAAACCTTGTCATACCTATCGATCTTTAATCAGTCTTCAAAAATAGACTGTGTTGAGAACTCGTGTCTGCTATCTTTTGGGCGATCTATCCCATACATCCAGGGCACAGTTTCCTTCACCCACATCTCATCAGATCTTCAAAACTATCATAATCTTGACAAGGTTGCGTCATCCGATTTTCTCGAATCAAATTGTTCTTCAGTTGTCTTCATCCTTTTCTTCTGTTTCATTCAAAGTTAATGGTGGAGACTAGAGCTTCTTCACACAAGAAATCAGAAGAAACATCTCAGAACTTACTTTTGACCAATACCCCGGGTCCAACTCTTGAACAACTCATCAAGTCAGGTATCTACGAAGACGACGGTCTCGGTAACTTTCGATTAAAAATTGGTTACATACCTCCTTTATCAACTCACAGAGGTAATCAACAAACTCCTCCTCAATCTATTCCAGGGAGCCCAAAAACTCCTACCATGTCTCAAGCAGGGACAAACCACGGTTCTCTAGGAGGAGGATCCCAGGGACACCATTCTCAACATAATGCCAACCAAGACCCTACACCCTCTGAAATCCATCGGTGTCAGAATGACGATGAATTCAAAAGAATGATGAGGCATTTCTTGAAAATGGATAGAGAGGCATATTTTTTGCAATTAGCCCAGGAAGGAGCTAAACTTCCTCCTCACTTCAATGTCGAAGATATCATCACGCATGAGGAAGAAACTCTGATGATGGCCATAATGAACCAGCTGCACGCTATGCAGGTCAAAATGAATAAAATTGAGAAAGAGAAAGAACCCAAGGAATTCTCCATGGAGGCCCTTTGTCCTTTCCCTTTTGACAAAGACTTGTATATGCCTCCATTCCCAAAAAGAGTGGAGATGCCAGAGTATGACAAATATGACGGACACTCTGATCCTCAAGATTATGTCAGAGAGTTCTGTACGCAATCCATGGAATTCATGCATGAACCGACTTATCTAATGCATCTTTTTCCTAGATCCTTGGGAGGAGCATCCATTCAGTGGTTTTCAAGATTACCTTCTACGATCAAAACTTTTGAGGAATTGATTAAATTGTTTTATCAACAATATTCCTACAATATTCAACATCTAATTACCATGATCGATATCTGTAACCTCAAGCAATATCCAGGGGAATCATTCCTAACTTTTCTCAAGAGGTGGCGAAAGAAGTTTTCTCTATATGCTAGACCAATTCCCGAAATGGAGAAACTTGAAATTTTTATCAATAACCTTGTTCCAGAGCTCAACTATCCATTACAAATGCAAGTTCATGTATCTTTTGATAAAATGGTGGATAATGCTATCAAGATTGAGAAAGTACTTGTCAAGAAAGGAGAAATCACACTTCAAAAGGACAAGTCTGAATCTGGATCTAGCTCAAAAGATAAAAACAAGAGCTGGAATAGAAACAAAGGTATCGTCTCTGATGGTGTTGTTGACACTATCCGCGCCCCATCAAAGGCACCGGCCTACAATCTCACCCTTGCCGCCAAAGCCATTGAAGCTTCAGAGCAAAAATCTGTTGAACCATCTCCAAAGAAGCCATTCAAATGATGGGATAATAAACGAAAGTTTACTCCCCTGGGAGAATCTTTGGAATCTGCCCTAAGAACCCTGATAGCTGATAACATGATCTCTTTACCACCAATCCAAAAAATTGATCTGGATCCAAAACCATATTGGTGGAAAGATAATGAATTTTGTGCTTTCCATCGGACTAAAGGCCACAAAACTAATGGATGCTTTCACTTGAGGCATACCATTCAAGACTTGATAGATCAAGGGGATATCACGATCGATAATCCTACCAGCAATAATGATCACACAGCATTTACAGAACCATTTCCACAACATGGCAAAGGAGTTTCCACTTCCCAACCTAACATGGGGGCAAAAGTCAACTATGCCTACCCTGGAAATGATGCTGTCATCAATATGGTTGAACCATGTATCTCTGAGAGCTGCAATGTCATCACAATTGTACGAAGGGATAGAAATCATTCCTCAGCTAATGTGGTTACCAGATCACAAGCTCAAACTCATCTGAAAGGACAAACACCAAGTTCATCTAATGTCCCTAAGATACCTTTCAATCTCACATCTGCTTCTAGACAGAAGGTTGCCTCGAAATCTTCCAATCCAAAGGATACAAGACCTACATCTTATAGCATCATCCAACAACTCCAGCATACCAATGCCAAAATCTCCATGTTTGAGTTACTTCGAATATCTCCAGCTCACAGAGATATCCTAGACAAATCTTTGCTCGGCTCTAATGTTCCTGATGATCTAGATCTAGATAGGTTCCAGACTATGGTTGGTCATCTAACGTCTCCGCAATATATCTCCTTTTCAGAAGAGGATGACAACTCCCTAAGTCACCCACATAATCAACCCTTGCACATAGAAGTCTTGATCCAGAACCGTCGAGTCAAACGTGTGTTGATAGATGGGGGCGCAGGCCTCAACATTTGTTCTTACAACTTAATCACACAGTTGGGATTCTCAAAGATGGCAATTGATCCTCGAAAGAAGATCACCATAAAATCCTATGATGAACAAGAAAGAGCTTCTAAAGGCTCTATTGTCTTACCCATCCGAGTGGGTCCGGTCATCAAAGATACCACATGTCAAGTGCTTGATCTACCATTATCTTACAATATCCTTCTAGGGAGACCCTGGATACATGAAATGCAAGCTATTCCTTCTACGTACCATCAATGCTTGAAATTTCCCTATGAAGGAGTGGAGGTTACTATCCCAGCAGATCTGAGTACAACTTGCAATACATTGAAGGAAAGTGTCGATAAGCTTGTTCCCAATAACAGAGAATCTTCCATCAAGCAGCTAAATGTTGCTTCCACATCTAAGATGGACGACATTGCTAAAGAGATCAATATCAAAGAAAATGGGATGGGAGAATACACTATAGAGCCAGTCTTGTCTCTGACATCTCTCCCTATCTCGCCCAAGTCATATGGACAATCTTTGAAGCAATCTAAATCAGAACCTAAGGAACCTATGGAAGCATACAAAAGAAATTTTGTGGCGGAGCAAGTATCCAAACAAGAATTTGAAGAAGGTGAAGCTGTGCTTGCATGGCTATACAAAGATGATTCTGAATCCAAAATTGTTCAACCTAGTGAATCTACAATCCCTTCTAATTCATATGGTCCAGGAAACAAATTGATAGCCAAGATGGGATATTCCGGTCAAGGACCTCTAGGAATCAGGGGAAAGGGTCTTGTGGCACCCATTTCACATATTGGTAGAGACAAAAAAGATACTGGTGGCATAGGGTTTAAAAAGAAACCCTATCATCTCAGAGGTGGTTGTTCTCATGTCATAGAACAAATTGCACCAGGAGAACCCCTTCTTAAGAAAGAAGAAACAGAACCCTCTGATGATGATTCAGATAGCTCTGAGCTTATCCCCTATGAAAAATTGCCTAAAGAGATCAAAGATCTTCTTGATGATACAGATGATCCTATCAAAAGAATTAATGTAGTAGAAACACAAGAACCTACTGTAGCGCAAGAGATGGTTGCACCACAAGAACCAGCTAATCTCGAAGGCAATCAAACTGATCAAGAAGAAGGGGGTGGTTATTCTGACACTGATTCCCATGAATATGAATTCAAGTCAGAGACTGAGGGTAATCCTTCTTGGGGTATTCATCCTAATTTCACACATTTTTAAAGATTTCCTAGAGATCCTGAATCAGAAGCTGAGTCAAATGACTATGAATGGGGTGCCATTCCAGAAGAAGATGAGCTTATAACGGAGAAATATATAGATGTTATTCACCAATATGTATCTCAACCTGACGTAGGTCTAGAGCAAAACAATGAACTTAACATGTCTGATCCACCTATGGCTGAAGAGGACTCCCATGATGATGTTGAGCCTATTCATGAATTGAACATTTTGAGTTGTAATATCACCTTTGAACTTGAGCGTCAGGTTAGGACCAATAATGACATATCCACATCCGTGAACACCATATCCCAAGCCTTTCTCGCTTTGACTATCCAACGCCCTGATCTTATCGACCAAACTTCCACAAACCCAAACCATGGTATGTATACCTTCCCAAATGACTATCCCCTTGCCTGCTATCTCAATGCAGTTGAGCCTATGAGTACTTCCATCAGTGAACCGAGCGTCAGCATGACCGAGTCGGACATCAAATATCTTAGTCAGAAAAACAAGAGTAAAAAGAAAAGGAAAAAGAGTTCTGAGGGTGAAAACCACTTTGTGGCAGTCTCAGAACTGACAAAAGTAAAAAGAACAGATGTATCTGAAGGTGAAAACCTCTCTAAGGCGCCTAAGGATGAGATATTTGATGTCCTTCTGAGTCATTTACAGGATAGATCTCCAGTTCTGATTGAGCCAACTCAATCCATCAATTTGGGTACAACAGAGGAACCACAATTGGTACATGTAGCACAATCTCTATCAAAAGAAGAGAAACAGAAATTCACTACATTCTTATCAGAAAAAAAGATCAACTTTGCATGGAAATATTCAAATATGCCAAGATTGGATCCCAATCTCATTATGCACCATCTATCCATTGCTCTCGGAGTAAAACCAATCAAACAAAAATTGAGAAAGATGCATCCTCATGTTGCACTCTTAGTCAAAGCAGAACTACAAAAACTCCTAAAAGCTGGATTCATCCGTGTCATAGACTATGCTGAGTGGATTTCCAACATTGTACCTATTTCCAAACCAGATGGTTCAATCAGAGTATGCACGAACTTTAGAGACGTGAACAGAGCATGCCCTAAGGATGACTTTCCACTACCTAACATTGATATGATAGTGGACATGACTGCGGGCTATGAAATGTATTCCCTTATGGATGGTTTTTTTGGATACAACCAAATCAAAATTGCTCCAGAAGATCAAGAGAAAACAGCTTTCACATGTGTGTGGGGAACCTTCTGTTGGAATGTTATGCCATTTGGACTCAAAAATGCTGGAGCTACATATCAAAGAGCAATAACATCTATTTTTCATGATATGATGCATAGAACAATGGAGGATTACGTGGATGATACCTTGGCAAAATCCATGATTAGAACTGAACATCTAACAGACTTGAGCATGATCCTCGACAGAATGGAAAAATTTAGTCTTCGACTAAATCTTAAAAAGTGTGCTTTTGGAGTCACTTCTGGAAAGCTCCTAGGATACATCGTCTCTAAGAAAGGCATTTAAGTTGATCCAGCTAAGGTCAAGGCTATAATAGAGATGCAACCTCCCACAAATATCAGTCAAATGAGGACGTTGCAAGGCAGAGTTCAATCTATCAGAAGATTCATATCACAGCTAGCGGACATCTCACAGCCTTTTACAAACACATTACATAAAGGTGTGACCTTTGCATGGAATGAAGAATGCGAGAACAACTTTAAACATATCAAGAAGTATCTATCAAATCCGCCTATATTGATGCCTCCTATTCATGGGAAGCCATTAATATTATATGTCTCCGCAACAGATACATCACTGGGGGCATTGCTAGCACAGCATGATGAGAACAAGAAAGAAAGAGCCATCTACTATATCAGCTGAACTTTAGTGGCCTATGAGAAGAACTACTCAATGATAGAGAAGGCATGTCTCGCTGTGATCTTTGCATCACAGAAATTGAGACACTACATGTTAGCTCATACCACTCATTTGGTAGCTAAAATTGATCCACTGAAATATCTCCTAAGCAAGGCTGCCCTCACAGGTAGACTAGCTAAATGGGTCATGCTCTTGAGCGAATTTGACATTGCATATGTTGAAAGAAAAGCTATCAAAGGATAGGTTATTGCTAATCAATTAGCTGAAGCACCACTGTTTGATGATACACCCATGCAAATGGAATTTCCCGATTCTTCTATCATGCACCTCTCTTCTAGGGCATGGCGGTTATTCTTTGATGGCTCCTACACACAGAATGGATCGGGAGCAGGCATATTGTTCATCACTCCTCAAGGATACTTGATACCCAAAGCATTCAGATTAAAGTTTCCTTGCACAAACAATATTGCTGAATATGAGGCACTTCTCAATGGTATGAAAATGGCAATACAGTGGAGAGTTACAGAGATGCACATCCATGGAGACTCACAATTGGTCATCCACTAGGTCAATGATGTGTACCAAACCAAAGATGAAAAGCTCATTCCTTACAAGAGAATGGTGGATGATTTAAAGAAATACTTCATCTCTATCACATTTGAGCAAATACCCAGAACGAGAATAAGGCTTCCGATGCAATGGCGACATTATCTACTCTTTTACAGTAGCCTGAACATGAACTACGCTACGAGTTCCTGGTGGAAGCCCTATCCTATCCTGCATATGACTCCCCTGAAACCCGCATGATCTGCACTGTTGTAGGTTATGACTCATCTCGCTACAAAAATCTATTCTCCTATCTCCACGACCAAATCATCCCTGAGTCCTTTAACCATTTTGAGAAATGAAACCTTATCCGATCCGCATCCCGATATGTCATCATTGGTAATGATCTGTACAAACGAGGTCTAGATGGTACACTGCTTAGATGTTTAGAACCAGAAGAGTCTCAATGTGCATTAGAGGAAGTCCACGAGGGTATATGTGGGTCACACTCGAACGGTTTAACGTTAGCTCGAAAACTTATTAGGGCTGGGTATTATTGGCCTGAAATGGAAAAAGAAGCTATTAAATTTGCTAAAAACTGTCAACAGTGTCAAGTACATGGCAACTTGATTCATGCTCCGGGGAGAGATCTGATTCCCTTTACTACACAATGGCCTTTTCAACAATGGGCATTTGATCTCATAGGTGCTATCCATCCGCACTCTTCTAATGGACATACCCATATAATCACAGCTACAGATTATTTTACAAAATGGGTAGAAGCAGTTCCTCTAACACAAGCAACGGGGAAATAGATCTCTATGTTCATCCTGAACTACATCATTTGCAGATATGGGATCCCTCACTCTATAATTACAGATAACGGGGGACAATTCAAAAATAAGGACCTAGATGACTTATGTGCTAAGTTCAAGATTACTCAACATTGGTCTTCTATCTACTATCCTCAAAGGAATGGACAAGCTGAAGCTTCAAACAAAAATCTCTTGAAAATCTTGCTCAGAACAGTGAATAAAACAAGAAGAGACTGGCATCTCATGATCAATCCAGCTCTCTGGGCCTATAGAACTAGTATCAGAATGCCTACAGGGGCTACACCTTTTGCTTTAGTATATGGGTCTGAAGCGGTACTGCCTATTGAGGTTGAAATCCCATCACTCAGAATCAGAATGCATGGACTTGTCACTGATGAAGACTACAGAGTGTCTAGGTTACAAGAACTTGAATTACTAGATGAACGCAGGCAAGCAGCGTATGATCATCTCAGAGTGTATCAGAAAAGAATGTCTAGAGGCTACAACAAGAAAGTCAGACATAGAGAATTTCAGGTTGGCGATCTAGTGTTGAGAGAAAATCCTAAAAATCAATCACATCGAGAACGCAAGGGGAAGTTCAAACCCAATTGGTTGGGTCCCTTTGTTATCACTGCTACTTTTGGCTCTGGTGCCTATCAACTCTCAATGACTGAAGGAGAACAGCTCTGAGAACCAATCAACGTTCTCCATCTGAACAAATTCTACGCCTAAGGCATTCAGTGCTTGGTAAATGTCCTGAAAAAAATCTTAAAAATTAGAAAAAGTCCTGAAAAAATGAACATCTTGGTGAAAACCTAGCAATAGGCGCCTTGATGATTCACAAAAAAATAAAAAAATATCAAAAGTACAAAAAAATTGAAAAAATGAAAAATACAAAAAAATGAAAAAAGAAAAAAAAAAAGTGCCTTGGTGAAAACCTGGAAACAGGCACCTCGGTAGCAAAAATAGAATCTCTACCAAGATGGTGAAAACCTGGCAAATGGGTGCCACTTGTTCCAAATGCTCCATCTATCAGCACAATCTTGGTCTTTCCCAACTTTCAGTCTTGCTTTAGTTGTACATATCTCCCAGTTTGTTTCAACATTTCCAATTTTCAATAAGTCAGTTTGTACACCAATCAGCTTGTGCATCCGTATCCTATCAATGTTCAAACTTGGGGGCAATCAATGTCATATCCTATGGCCTCCAATGTATCTTAGACATGTCATATCTAGCCAGAGTCCTTTGAAGCTTCATGTGAGTCAGTCAGTTAGTCTTGTCTCCAGAAAGGATTTTGCATCTATAACAACGCAACCAAACTGAAAACTGAAACAATCTGTGCTTTTCATGTTTTTATCTCCTTGTATGCTTACTGATTCGCATTGAGATTTTTGCATATTGTGTCCCTTCGAGCTCTTCGATGATGTCTTTTATAGGATTTAGAGAGTGATGACTAGGGGCATAATCTTTTCTTTATCTTTTGCTTGTATGTGAAAATCTAACAGCTTTGGAAATTCTGGATTGAAATGGTGTCCGACTGTAAGAGCCTCTATCTCGAATTGGATGGCCATGCGTACCTCAACCATTGATACCCAAAAAAAATCAAGGACGTTTGATCTAACTATTATCTTTTTGAAGTAAATTCTTTCTCCTACTGTGAAACGCGCTCTTGCCTAAGGAGGTGAATGATAAAGGGTCACTACGGGTAATTCACACTGGATTTAGAATGATCTTTTGATTGTTTGATGTGTTTGCAACGCAAGGTGTACTCAGGTCATCATGACGTTTATGTTTTGATGCTTATACAAATTGCTATATCAAAATAGACATGATATTCAGGTCATCCTAGCGTTTATGCTTTGATGCTTATATCTAATCCGACATTCTGAAAATAAAATCAATATTCATATGTCCATGGTTGCCTAGCCAGGGGATGTTGTATTGGTTCTTGAGCGTTACAAATCAATATTCATATGTCTATGGTTTCGTAGCTAGTGGACATTGTATTGATTTATCCGGTTACCTAAAAGTTCAATGATGATAACAAATTGACATATGATCAGTGACTAGGTCCTCGGTCTTAGGTTGCATTTCATTTTGCATGTCTCATTTCATTTTGCATGTTGCATGATCTCACAATGATTAAACGAACTCCAATGCTTAAATGATTCTTCAAATCGCATCTTCCAGTCTAACAAGAGCTGAATCTCACACGAAGGTTCCTCCAATGAAATAGCAAGTAGAATCTTTTTTCGGGATCAAAATTCAAATCTGAGATCATTTATCTTATTCACTGCTTGCATAATCAACCTTCAATCATCACAGAAATCTAGTATTCAACTCAACTGATTATCTTTCATCAAACTATCAAAATTTGAACTTGGTCAACCATGGTCAACTCATGGTCAAACCTAGTCAAATTCGGTCTCCAGGACCTCCAAACGATGCAGAATGCATTCTCGGACGTATATAACCACTTTTCCAATCAATTCACATGCTTCTAAACTCTGAACGTTAACTTTTCTTGTCAGATTTCAATTTTAATCCCGAAGGGGGCATGGTATTGCATATCATTCAAAGTCTGTAATCAAATTTGAAATCATATCTTTATGGCAATCATATCTCCCTCAATAATCAAGACAACAATCACGTCTAGTCGCTGATTCATCAAAAGTCCTCATTGCTCGGGGCAAATCTATCATCACTTGGGGCATATTAGATTCATCAAGATCCATATCAATTTGGTATTCTCCTAATCTTGTAAACTGTATCAGTTTTTGCAACCATCAGATCATAGTGTTCTTTCCTTGGTTCTTCGACAACTGAAGGGTTTGGATGTGATACTTGCTAGTTCTGCTAAGACAATCGAGTCTAGAATGAGTCACTCACTTCTTATCAATCCTAAGGTTCAGAATCAGGCATTTTGACACTTTTTCGCAATCATAGGTTCATTTGCTGCTACAGTGAACATTATCTTTGGTCATTCAAGACCTATTATCTCCATCTTAATTCAATATCAATCAACTCCTATCTCAATATCTTTCAATCAGTTTCTATCTTGAGATTGGTTTATCTTTTGAATCAGTTTCATATCTTTATCAAACACAGACTATCTTTGAACCACTACGCTTCACACAGTAATTCAAAGAGGGGCAAAATGTAATACCCCAAAAATGGGCTATAAGTTCATTAATCTCCTACATCGACAATTCGAACGAAATCGACTTCAAAGTCCTAATCTAAGACACATCTAAACATCATCGAATCATAATTGATTATCTTAAATTCTGCATCAGGGAATATTCCTAGTAATATTCCTAATCATCGTAATTATCTTTAATTTAATGATTATTTGGCAATAAATCACATTTATTCTAAGTTTGATTAATTGAATATTTTCATATTTAATTAATTAGATTTAATATTTGTCACTTAATTGTTTAATTAAATTTAATTCTATCTATTATTAATTGTATTATTTAATTTTGACAATAGATCAAAATTCCTATCTTTAATTGATTAAATTCTTATTTAATTAATTAAAACATGTTGTCATTATTTCATAATATAATTTTTAATAAAAGTTTGGTAAAATAGTTAATTAACCCATAAATTAATTATTTTATTTCAAAAATCAGTTGAGTTGAGGATAAATCACTTTATTTATTTATTTAATTCTTAATTATTATGCATATTCAAAAGAAATAGTTAAACTCCCAATCAGAAAATCAATGCAAGTTATTGACTTTTTGGAACTCAACATCTTTTTGGAGTTCAAAAAGTTGATCTAAACTCTAATTTGGGTTAAAAAGCTATTTTTGCATGATTTTGAGAATTAACTATCTTTCATGATCAAATAACTCAAAAATCAAGATGAGTTAATTTGAGTGATTTATGGCTTTTATCCATGCACCTCCAAAGCCCTGGATTTCTATAAATTAAAGGCTTCAGCTCTTCACAAATCATCTCATATTTTGCACAATCACGCTGGAGAATTGGAGGTGAAGAATCAAAGCTCTTGCGAATCAACATCTTTGTGAGATCAATCTTATTTTTGCATTCATATTTCATATCATTGTTAGATTAGCATAGCATATCAGTTTTCATATAGATTAATTTCATATCAGTTTTTCATTCATTCTTATTGCATAGAAAAATCTAAAAAAATAGCTTAATTGCATTTATTTCATATCCATCTTTTGCATTCAAATCCTTCATTTAGGTGTCGTCTAGGTCACTGATCTCGATTACAATCTGAGAACATTAATCTCACACCTACTAGAAGGCAGTAAATTGCTTGGTTAGATGGCTTTCAATTTTGCACGATTTTGATTATAGCTAACCTCTAATGTTTTACTGAGTGTTGTGTCTACAGATCAGGTATAATTTTCACACACACAGTACCCAACAAATAGAACCAAAACTAGCTAGGCTCTAATACCACTTTTAAGGAAGCAAAGGTGTGCGAAAATGCTTCCTACGCTAATCTTGAGAGGACAATTATGCAAATTTTAACATAGCTATTATAGAGATTTTAAGAAACAGATAAGAACATAAATAAAATAACAATAAACACAGAACAAAATGATTTCCATGGGGAAAACCCTTACGAGAGAAAATTCTCACACTCCAAAACTTGCATAATGTATTATCAAATCAATAGAAGATTACAACACACTTGCAATGTAAGTTCTTATGAGAGTTTCACCTCAACCCAAGCTTGGAGGAACTTCAGGAGCATCCTTCTAGCATCCAATCTTCTAAAACAAACTCAATGATACAAACTCCTCCTCAAGCCCTCATTTTATAGGCTTCTCATGACCTAGAAACTATTAGTGGTTTACAAAATCATGTGCTAAACTTCCTTGACATGTGTTGCCCATCCTTGACACGTGTTGCCCAATATAGGCAAGAATTCGGGTTAAAAATAGTCTTTCACATCCAAAGTCTTCTCCCCTACTTTTGACCCTTTAGTTGTCATGAAATGTGTCATAGAATCTCTAAAAATGTGCCTTCCATAATATACTAAGGACAAGGAATCTTTTGACAACTAATATCCTCTTTTTCAAGGAATGGACACGTAGAAAAAAAACTAACTACATTTTGTAGCTATATCTGGAAAAAAATTGCAAGTTTGAGACTCATGTTTTCTCAACAATTGGTGTGTAACTATTAACTATGACACAACCACTCGAAGAAAAAGTTTGAATTTGATTGTTGTTAAGTAAGTTGTAAATTCACTCATTGTTAATAGGGACAACATATATGTTTCTAGAGCAACAACTATTGTCATAGATATTAACTATGACAATGATTGATTGCACAATCACTTGAAGTAAAAGTTGATTGCTATTAAAGTCTTTATTATAGGTTTTAAATTTTTCTTTACTAATCTATCTATATACATAGAACAATACTTACATGATCACATCTATAGTAGAATCTAGACAGTAGTTAACAATTACCATTTTAGTCACAATTGCACTTGGCAATGGAAATAATTTCCACTAATAAATTTATTAAGTATCAATCTCAATTTACAAAAGATCATTTTAGTCATTCACAAATGCCATTGAAAATAATTTATATAATACTTTCAGGATCAATGTCATATTGCAAATTCAACTTTTATTAACATAAAGCTATCGTGTCATTAATATTGATGAGTAGAGCCATTCTCGTATCAAACATCACCTTACTATCTCTTAAAGCTTATGCATCTTTCAACATGTTGGTAAATAGATTTTTTATTGCAAGTGCTTCTTAAAAATTTGATGTAGGAGCATCTTGGGTTCTTGGCAATCTTGCATCAACCAAAAATATTTATTTTTTTAATTTTCCTACAAGTTCAGTCTTCATGTTTCTTTCAACGTTTGATCAATTTGGCTCCTTTGCAGCTGTGAACCTGCTGGCATGTTCATGGAATCTTCCTAAACATTCTCCTAGGTTCGCATCCCCTTTGGTTTCTTCGCATATGAGATCTTGCAGATTCTTGGCAGGACTTAACTATTCTTCACGTTTCACGGCTAGTTTGCATTTTCTGAGATCTCGTGAAGTATTTTTATGATCGACAAAGCTTAATGACACATTTATCAATGATAACGCGTTTGTGACTAATCTACTTGAGGGATCACATCTCATGTTGCATCAATTGCAGGAAGATCCTTATGATTTGGGCCCTAACCTATATTTGTAATACATTTTCTCTTCATTGGGGATGCAATATTTCTTAGGCTGACTTGTGGCTTGCGAAGGCTTTATAAGCTCTTGTAATTGATCTCTTGAGGCATCATAGAAGATACATAAGAAATAAACATCTGTAGATCTCTGTAGTTGGAGTTTAGAATAGATGGTATAAAAAGATAACCTACAAAAGGTTCATGAAACAGACCTATGTGCCTAGAATATATGTAGCAGATTCTTGTACTTGATTATCTGATAATAAAAAGGTTGATCTTGCATTCTCTCAAGTTTCTTTCTGTATGGTTTCTGTTGTGTAAATCTTTTTGCAAGGATTAGACTGAACTCTTTGAGTTTCCCCTATCCTTGACTGCATCAAGTGGTATCAAAGCATGAAGCAATACTTTGATTATGAAGGGATAAATGAAGATAAAAATGCAAAGTATGCTTGCACCAAATTGAGAGGACATGCATCCTTATGGTTGGAATAGTTGTAGACTGATAGACAAATAAGGGGTAAGGATAAAATTAATTCATGGGATAGGATGGTGTACAAGTTGAAAGCTAAGTTTTTGCCTATTGATTACCAAGTAAGTTTGTCTAGGAAGCTACAAAACCTAAAGCAAAAGGATCTTAGTGTGAAAGAATATACTAAGGAAATCTACAAATAGGTACTTGAATGGTTTGAGGACATCTATTCAAGATGAGATTAGTTTGGTTAAATTGTAAAGTGTTGAGGAAGCTTACCAATATGCACTAAAAATTGAGGAGAAAATGAACAAAAGGAATGAGCAAAGACAAAGAGGAAGAGGTGGAAGATTTCAAAGAGGAAGAACCTTGGTTGGAGGAAGAACTTATTCATATTAGAATAATGGTAAGGCAAAATTCAAGGAGGAAAATCCATACCAAAGAGATGATAAAAATTACCAAAGAGGGGGTGGATCACATAGCTATAGGACAGATGATAGAAGATAGTTTAGAGGAACTTGTTTCAAGTGTGGAGGAGAAGGACACCAAGCCTTTGAATGTACTCAAGGAAGTTCAAACAATAGGATTGAGAGAATTGGAAGGAATGCTTATGTGGAAGAGGAATCTGAAGAACCTTTGAACCAACCCGAAGATGGAGAAGCCCTAATGGTAAGAAGAGTCCTATGTCACGAGGAACCAAACTAAGAGTCACTGCTAAGGAGAAGTTTGTTCAAGAAAAGATGCAAATTTGAAGAATGTTGCAAAGTAATTATTGACAATGGTAGCTCAAAAAACCTAACTTTTGAGGAACTAGCGAGAAAATTACAGTTACAAAGATTAAAGCATCCAAAACCTTATCAAATTGCATGGATAAAGAATGATCATAAGGTATTGGTAAGTGAACAATGTCTTGTGAAATTAAAATAGGATCTTATCATGATGAAGTTATTTGTGATGTTATGCCTATGGATGTGTGTCATATCTTGTTGGGAAGGCCTTGGCAATATGATAAAAAAGATTTGCATGATGGGAGAAAGAATATGAATGAAGTGTTGTTTCATTTAGTTGAGACTCCTAAGAATGAGTTTTATAATAGTGTTAGACTTTGTCTGGTGGGTAAGTGCACCAAGATGGTGTGCAAAAAGGTGGGTATAAGTGGCCCCCCCTTTTTTTTTCTTGAAATCAAGTATAACTGAACTTCAAAGAGAAATTTGAGGGTCGTGCACTCAAAACTAGGAGTTGTGCAAAGAATAGGAATTTTAGTATTATGAATCTAGTTTCTAAACTACTAAATTTTTTTAAAAATGATAATATTAAGAGGGTCAAACCTCTCGTGCATGAAAAACTATTCTTGATTTTTTCAAAAAAACATAACATAGCTATTTTTGTGCACTTTACAAAAAATATAGTTAGATTTAGTATTTTGAAAAACCCTTTGGTAGGATGATAGGTAAGAGTAAGATCTAGAAGTTGTGTATTTTTTTTGTAATTTCCCATTGAGAATTTTTTTTATATGATTTTTTAAAGTGACCGCATCCTGAAAATCTACTACCTGCTCGTGTGTTGGGCATAACTTCTATTAAAATAACCAAAAATGCAAACTTATTTTTTTTAAAGTGTATAGAATCTAGTGTAGAATAGTAATATGTAATTTTTTTTGGATTTGGTCAAGTAGATCAAAATTTAATAAAAAATCATAGACATATGTTTGTGAGGACTGTCAAGGCGCTCGTAAATAAATTTAAAGTTTACTATGTTAATGTTGTCCAAAAATAGAAAAAAATATATGGTTTGAAAGATGAGAAGATGTGTGAGATTATGGTGGTAATTTTAGAGATAACTACTTGATCATTTGTAAACCTGATGATGATGAAGTCAAGAAATCATGTTGGAAGATGAAAAATGTATTAAGGGACAAAAATAGAGGGAAAATGGGCTTGCAAGCCTTAGGGTAGTTTTCCAACCCTCTTACCAAGCCAAAAGCCATATGATTTTTAATGTGCAAAATAACCCACTCAGGTTATGAAAACAAAAGTACCATTCAAATTTTTACATAACTTGTACGGGTTATGTAGAACTAAAACCATCATTTTGAGTTTTACAAAATCCGCATGAGTTATGAAGACATAAAAATGTATGCTTGTAATCTTAGCAATTACTACACATATGTATAGACATACATGTATAATATGTGTTTATGTAGAACTAAAAGCCTGCATAAGTTTTTATTCTATAGAACCCGCACGGGTTATGAGGAACAAAAAGATTGCATAAGTTTTAGTTCTTCATAACCTGCCCGGGTTATGAAGAATGTTTTTTAGTTCTTCATAACCCACATGGGTTATGAATAATATTTTTTAGTTCTTCATAACTCGCATGGGTTATGAAGAACATTAATTATTTTAATTATTTTTTTAGGCTCGACATGACTAGTTTTTCCAAGCTGAAATGTTTTGAATTTTAAATAACCCGCACGAGTTTTGTAAAATTTTGAGTTTTTTTTTACAAGTGGCCACTTTTCTGACTAGCTACTTGGTTCACTTATCCTGGTTGAAGGTAGGAGATTCTTGGATGACTTGAAAAATGATAAAGTGTGTTATGCTTTGATCCCTAAGAAGCTTGATGTAGAGTTGATAGAAAAACAACTTGAAGAACTAAGAGAATTGGTGAGTGAGTATAAGGACACAATCTCAGATAGTGTACCAGATGGATTTCCACCTATAAGAAGTATTAGTCATTTCTAGGATCTAATTCCTGGATCAAGTTTTCCAAATAAAGAAGCACATCAGATGACACTAACAGAGAATGAAAAATTAAATAGGCAAGTGCAAGAAATGTTGCAGAAAGGTTTGATCAAAGAAAGTTTGAGTCCTTGTGCAACACCTGCAGTATTAGCACCAAATACGAATGGAGAATGGAGGATATGTACTAATTCTAGAGCCATTAATAGGATCATAGTGAAATACCAATTTTGTTTTCCTAGAATGGATAATATAATGGACTGTTTAAATGGAGTCAGATATTTTTCCAGGATAGATTTGAAGAGTGGATATCATTATATCATAATCAGAGAAGGAGATGAGTGGAAAATTGCATTCAACACAAATGAAGGATTGTATGAATGGTTGGTGATGCCCTTTGGAATGACTAATGCACCAAGTACTTTCACGAGGTTGATGAATGAGGTATTGAATAAATTATTGAGTAAGTTTGTAATTGTTTATCTTGATGACATTCTAATTTTTAGTAAGAGCAAAGAAGATCATTTGTTGCATTTGAGACAAGTATTGCAAAGATTAAGAGAGGAGAAGTTGTTGATCAACATCAAGAAGTATTCTTTCACAAAGGAAGAAATAGTGTATTTGGGATTTGTCATATCTTCCAAAGGATTGAAGATTGATCTTGGGAAGGTTAAAGCAATCTTAGAATAGCCTACACTTGTGAATGTTGGAGAAGTGAGATCATTTCATGAATTGGCAAGTTTTTACCAAAAGTTCTTCAAAAAATTTAATTTGGTTTGTAATCCTATGATTGAGATAATGAGGAAGGACAAAAAATAATTCAAGTGGATGCATGGAGCAGAAAATATTTTTTAATTGGTGAAGTAGAAGTTGACTGAACAACCTATGTTATCCCTACCCGATTTCAATAAAGATTTTCAAGTGGACTATGATGTGAGTGGAAATGAAATTGGAGTATTACTAATTCAAGATGGTAGACTGATTACCTATTTTGGTGAAAATTTGAATGATGCCAAGAGAAGATATTCAGTTTATGATTAGGAATTTTATGCCATAGTACAAGCTTTGAAGAAATAGAGATATTACTTGTTGCCTAAGGAGTTTGTGTTGTACACTGATCATCAAGCATTGCAATATCTGAACAGTTAAAGTAAGTTGAATTAGAGACATATGAGATGGGTTTAATTCTTACAGATTTACAACTTTGTGTTGAAATATAGGAGTGGTAACACAAAGAAAGTTGTTGATTCTTTGAGTAGAAGAAGGACCTTGTTGATAGATATGATAGTTGAAGTATAGGGATTTGATGAATTGAATACTTTGTATGAAGGTGACCCTGACTTTTGTGAACCTTGGAAATATTGCAAAGAAAGAACCTACTGTAGAAGACCAAAGAAAATGGTTGGACTCTTTCATTTAGGATGGTATGTTATTCAGGGGAATTCAATTATGTATACCTAGAAGTTCTATGATGGATAATTCGATCAAGGAAAATCATTTTGGGGGATTAGCTGGACACCTTGGTATTGACAAGATAGTGGATTTAGTAAGTGAGAATTACTTTTGGCCTCAGATTTATAAGGATGTCAGAAAATTTACTCAAATTTGCAGTATTTGTCAAGTTTTTTATTTTATTTATTTTATTTTTTTAATATTAAGTTTATTTAAGCTCCCATTTCGGGAATCAAACTCAAGATCTTTCTATTACAAAGAGAAGCAGCAACCACTACACTGTAGGCCAATGCCTTGTATTTTTCAAGTTGCAAAAGGGTGTAGTCAAAATAATGGATTGTATACACCTTTGACAATGCTGACAAGACCATGAGAGGACATTAGCATGGATTTTTTACTAGGTTTACCAAGGACTTCAAGAGGTAATGATTCTATGTTTGTGATGGTGGATAGATTTTTAAAGATGACTCATTTGATACCTCGTAAGAAGACAACAGATGTAGTACGTACATGTAGCTGACTTATTTTTCAAGGAGATTGTAAGGTTGCATGGATTACCTAAGAGTATAGTTTCAAATAGGGATAGTAAGCTTGTGGGATAATTTTTTAGGACACTCTGGAAGAAGATGAAGACATAATTGAAGTTTAGTTCTACATTTCATCCATAGACAACTGGACAAATAGAAGTAGTGAACATGAGTTTGGGTAACTTATTGAGATGTTTGGTTGGAGAGAAGATTAGAAATTGGGATCTAGTTTTAGCACAAGTAATGTTTGTATACGACAATTCAGTGAATAGAAGCACATGGAAGACACCATTTGATTTATTTACTAGTTTTAATCCTAAAGGAATATTAGAATTGAGGGATATCATTCATGAAGACAAAAAGAGTGTAGATTCAAGAGAATTTATAGAACACATGAGTAGCTTACATAACCTAGTCAAACAAAATTTGGAGACAATGAATCATACATATAAGGAGAAAGAAGATATGAAGAGGAGACATAAGGAATTTCAAGTAGGGGATGAAGTGTTGTTATAAATGAAGAAAGGAAGGTTTCCTATTGGAACATATAAAAAATTGAAGATGAGGAAGTTTGGACCATGTAAGATCTTGAGGAAATTTGATTCATGGAATGCATATGAAGTGGAGTTACTAGATGATATGGATATTTCACCTATATTCAATGTTGCAAATTTGTTTGAGCATATTGAACCATATTTTCATGACAATGATGAATCATATGTTGAGAAGTCACATCCTAAGAAGAAAAAGGAAGAGATAATATAGATTTTGGATAGCAGAGTTGGTCAAAGTACAAGAGGTAAGAAGTATAGGGATTATCTTGTCAAGTGGAGAGACATACCAATAGAGTATTCTTCATGGATTTCTCAAGTTGAGGTTAACCATATTGGTTTTATTTTATCCCCGGGAAATTGAGAGACTCAATTTTTAAATAACCCTGAGTGTTTGATGCAGGAACATCTTGGGTTCTTGGCAATCTTGCATCAACCCAAAATATTTGTTTTTCTATTTTCCTACAAGTTTAGTCTTCATGTTTCTTTTAGTGTTTGATCAATTCAGATCCTTTGTATTTGTTAACCTACTAGCGTGTTCATGGACTCTTCTTGAACCTTATCCTAGGTTCACATCCCATTTTGTTTCTTCACATATGACATCTTCCAGATTCTTGGCAGGACTTAACTATTCTTCACGTTTCATGACTAGTTTGCATTTACCAATCTCATGAAGTATTTTTCTGATCAATGAAGCTTAATGACACATTTGTTAATAATAACTTTTTTGTGCCTAACCTACTTGAGGGATCATGTCTCACGTTGCATCAATTACATGAAGATCCTTATGATTTGGGTCCTAACCTATATTTGTAATACATTTTATCTTCACTAGGAATGTAATCTTTCTTAGGCTGACTTGTGGCTTGCGAAGGATTCATAAACTCTTGTAATTGATCTCTTGATAAATCATAGAAAAAATAGAAGAAATAAACATCTATAGAGCTCTATAGTTGGAGTTTAGAATAGAGAGTATAAAAAAATAACCTATAAAAGGTTCATGAAACATGCATGTACACCTAGAATATATGTAGTAGAGTCTTGTATTTGATTATTTGGTAATAAAAGGCTGATCTTTCATTCTCTCAAGTTTATTTATATATTGCTTCCATTGTGTAACTCTTGCTTAACTCTTTCGACAAGGATTAGACTGAACTCTTTGAGTTCCCTCTGTCCTTGACTGCATCAAAATTGATCCCATTTTCCCAAAGACTAGTCAAAGTTGCACCAACAATTGGAGAGATTAAAATTAGATCACAATTAGATTATAATTTTTCTTCGTGTTTGAGAGGGAAAATTCCCTCATATGATAGGGATATTTTTAATTTTTGTGTACTTTTCATCTGAAAGTACAAAAGGAAACAAGAAAAAACTAAAAGAAATGGATAGCATAAACTTCAACAATAGACATATGAATACTAGCTAAGATTCACAATAGATAACATATTACAAGGGTATATTAGCACAAATTAAGTTTTTATATGTAATAATGAAATAGGGATAACAAATATCAACATATAAGGACACAATTTATCTTATTATGTTAAAACCAAGGTACCAGGACATGATTGTGTTTCATCATCTACATTTCATTTGAGTTAGAAACTAATGAATTCCATAAATACACAAAATTATTACAAACTTAACATATTCTCTTTTTGTTTTTGCTTCTTATATGCTCCAGACCAGGACTGTTGAGGTTGGTCAGCACTTTGCTCCTGTTGAATTTTTTGATTCTCTCTCTCTCTCTGAGGGTCCAACATCGTCAGCACACTATTTCAAGGGATGTTGTGGACTCTGACCTTGTTGGTGGGGACCCCTCTGATTGTATTGCCTAGATAATTGTACATCGACGAAGGAAGAAACACTCTGCATCCTTTTCTTCTCCATCCAATTATGTAGGTGTGTTGTCTACCCTCACTTGATGTGGGTTACTAGCCATGCAACTAGTCTATTGTTAATGGTATTTTCATGACTTTGTTGTTTTCTATTTATTCCATCACCTCTTCTATTGTGATGTGGTTTTTGAAAGGTTGAACCCCCTTGTTAGGCTATTTTAATAATAAAAAACATATGATAAATTGGTAATAACAAATCAGCAACACATCTAGACATATGCACTAAATGCATTCTTTATTGTCCTTTTGAAAATATACAAGGTCAAAAATCTATGAGTACAAAATATCAAGCCGAAAGTCTCTTTAGAATTTCTCTATAGTTCCCCCTCCACCAAAAAGTCCCCTTTATATTGCAAAAGCTTTGTTTTAGAGACCCACCCTGATAACTAACCCATAACCACTTAGAATGACCATCTAGATAACTACCTAGAATAACTTCCTAGGTAACCACTTAGGATAGCTAGTTAAGATAACTACCTAAGTGGTCACTTATAATAACTACCCAAGTAATTACTTCTAGTAACTACCTTATTTTACAAAAATGAATCCTAAGCTCTAAATTTTAGTTACAATGAGTACCACAAGTCACTTTACAAAAAGATAATTTGAAACTTGTTACATCAAAAGAAGATGAGGAATTGATTTTGTTGAGGTAGCAATATGCCCCTTTTCCAGCTCATGAGTTAACTATTTATCAAGAACATGTCCCTCAAGTAGATATACATCAATTTCATTTAATGACCATCTTTTCCTCTTAAGGACTTGTATTACTTCCAAGAAGTGTAACTTGGGTTGCTAATGAGAACATAACATCTCATCCTTCTATGACTATGACACATGGTTGGTTTATTTCTTTGGTTCTACCTTATTTTCAAGTAGTTTTGTCAAACATTCACATGCCTTTTCTTAACAGGGACATTCACAATCATAATATCTGACAAAAATCCCTTCTCCAATATTATTTGATAAATAAATATGACTTTCTCCAAAGATTCAGATTGTGCATGGGCCATGTATGAGGGAGATTACTTTCAATGGTTGTAGTCTCTATGAATTGTGTTTTCTTGAAAGTTGAGAAATCCAGTTGAAGAAGTCTAGTCTGTGTAATATATCTACAAACTCATTACATTCTTTGAGAGGAAATCTCCTTTAAATTGGCATGCCAAACAATTTCATGTGTCTCTTTGTATGCTCCATATTGTGCACATATTTTATCTTAGAAAAGTTGAAACAAATCTTCTTTGAGAGATATTTTGAAAATCCACATGCTTTGTTTGATGTCCATAACCTTTCATTCCTTGAGATGACATATCTTAGAGTCAATTTGTAAAACAATTGTCTATGATTTCTTTATTTTCATCTATGTCCATGAAAGCATTTCCAATACTATTATCTAACAAAAAATCAAAATGGTGGATCATCCATGTTGGTTTTGCACTTTTCATTGCTTGTAAAGGTTCTGAAGCATGGCTTCAAATGTGCTATTTTCATTTGATTTGAATTTTATGAAGCTTATATCAATAAACATTTTTTTTGTGTCTCTAGAAATCATTGCATTCCTTGTGATGACATGTCTTTTTCAGGCATTATGACAAATTGTCGAGCACCCTATTTGCATTTTACATTTTGTATGTGTAGACACCTAAAAATCATTCCTATTAATTAAATTTATTTAATTAATAATCCCCGTGACATTGTAATTCATTTTAATTAATTAACCATTTTTGTCATATTCCTCTACCCATTTAATTATAATTATTTAATTAAGTTGGGTTCACTACCTAAAGTATTTAAATCTAATTTGAATACCTTTCTCTCTAATGTATTAAAACTTATTTTAATACATATCCCCCATAAATCCCTTTTTGAATAAATTTCTATTTATTTAAATCCCCCCACATTCTAATATTCTCCTAAGCCTGGATTAATCTAAAACCAATTTAAATTAATCTAAATCCCTACCTAAATCCTAGCCTACACCCATCCCCTCACTTTCTAAGCCTACTCTCTCACCTAATCACTCCTCTAATCTCACTTAAAAAGTGATCCCTAACCTCATTAGAGCTAATGGGTTACTCACACATATGTGAGCAACTCTTTTCAAGGAAGCCACCCAACTTCCTTAAATGCTCTTACATCTTTGTCCCCCACACTCTTCCCCAAAGTTGATCACACAAGTGTGAGAAACCTTGAGCCACTCAAACCTTAAATTCCCATCTTATCTCAAATTGACCTTTCAAATTAGTCATCCCCTCTAGCCTATGTGTCTCTTATGTGGATGCCACATCATCCAAACCCTATCCCTCACTCCAAAAATCTATAAATAGAGGCCTCTCCATGAGAAAATGGTCTCTCTCAATCTTTCATTTTTCATGCATTGTTATCATGTTAGTTTAGCTCTAGAATTCTATAGAATTTTAGTATGTTTAGTTCTTGTTATTTCTTTCAATTCTTAGCTCACATAACATAATCTTAAATGTAAAATGAATGTTAGTTTCCTTTTTTCATTGTAATTTCCTTTCAACTTCAATCGCATATCATGTTTAATGGTTAAAGAATCTCAAACTTTCATTTCATATCATTTCTAGGTCTCAATCTTCACCATTTTTGTCATTGGAACCCTTGTTGAAAGCTAGTTCATCATACTATTTTATTTGCTTCATTTGAGGTCTCCTTTTGGCTTTCTTTTAGGTTAAATCATCCTATCATTTCATATGGGATCCTCTCATTATGTTTGGAGAGCACATCCACATTCTCCAAAAAATGAGCAAATCAAATGGGGCTTGGGTGCTCTCGTTTTGGCTCAATCGGAGGTGGTGTGTGTGAATTTCTTGTTATAAGCTTGCATGCTAGATTAGGACTAACACTTTCTTATGTATGCATGCTCCTGAAAAGTTAGGTTCATTGCATCTACATTTTGGCATGCCTAGTGGGACTCCCACCATGCAATTTATCTCTTATTTTGAGGGTTTTCATCACCTATTTTTGAAACTCTAACAATCCTCATACTAGCCTGTGAGAATAATGTTGGCAAGTGGACATCACATGCACACATATGCACATGTATGCACATGCACATGTATGGAATGTTGTAATTTATGTAAACACTTATCAGTTTTATGGTCGCACATATTGGATATGATGATTATGTTTTAATGCAGTTGTTGATTGAAAATGCCTAAGTCCATAGACTGTTTCAGTAAACCAGTCTGATAGAAAATCTTAGCGAGCTTCAAAAAAGTTGTATTAAGGCATACAATATTTATTTCATGCTTGTAGGACACCAATGAACACATCTTTAAGGTCACACGTGTTAATATTGATGTATTAGAGAGATATATTTAGTTGATTAGATGCGAAGATAGTAAATAGTGCATAACATGTTAGCAATCATTGAGGCCAACTTTGTGAGCATTTGGAAACTTTTTTTTCGATGTCATCTTGGATTTGAGGCTGACTGAGGATGTTAATGAATTGTGAAATTGCACTTGAATAGATATGATATTTAGCTAGAGTGATGTCGACTAGCTTTGTAATTATACTCTTAACAGGGTATACATATATATACACTTTTATAAAAGAGTGTAGAAAGTAATATGATGATGCATGGATATAATGTTGTTGGATGTGAATTTTGAAGACATATAAAAGATAGAGAAGAGATCAAGAGGAAGGAAAACAAGAGGAGTTCTTCTAGAGATACTTTGTTAACTCTTTGTATTTTGGGTAGAAGATTTGTTGTAAGTGTTGTTGCCCCTATTGTACACCCCTAATAGGGTTTGTTTGCCTCTAATAGGGCTAGGACCTTTAACAGGTTTGATTATTCAACATGGATCTTATTGTATATATCCCCTAATAGAGATCTTCCTATATTGTATTAATAAGCTCCTAATAGGGCTAGAGCTCTTAAGAGGGTTTCAATATTCATAGTGAAAAATATTGTGGGTACCATCCCCACCGGGGTTTTCCCTTGTCCAGGGTTTCCTAAAAAAAAATGGTGTTATGAGTTCTTCTATATTTTTCTTTGTTGCATGGTTGTTCATTTTCTATTACATATTTATCTGTTTCTTATGGAAAGTAAATAATTTTAAGAATTCACTAAAGTATTGTAACATTGATTCACCTCCCTCTTAGTATTACCAAATCCTAACAATTGGTATCAAATCATTAGGCCCTTGAAGGAAAAGCTTAACAACTTTGGGGAGATCAAGATGGATTTGGAAAGCTTGAAGGAGAATTATGAAATGGCTTTGGAAGATGTGGACATTGTTGATGCCGAAAGAGTGGATCTAAAGTACAAACTAAGGAAGGCAAATGACTTTATCAAGAAGTTGAAGAAACAACTTGAACATGAGAGAAAATTGAGAGATGATCCTATGGAAGCACAATATGAAGAGTTATGAGACCAAGATCATATTGAGTAGCTGAAGCATGAAAATTGTTCCTTGAAGGATGAATTGGAGATCACAAATTAAACCTAATGAAAGAACTTGATGCTAAAAAAGAGGTAAATGAAAAGTTGCAAAATGAATTGTCAAGTACAAGGGATAGGATGCAAAGTTTGGAGAGTGAGATGAGTGCATTAAAGATAAAGTATGTAAGGGTAGAAAGATATTGCATTACCATTACAAGTGAACTTGATCAAACTAAAGGTCACATAGAGAAACTTCATGAGAGAAAGAAAAAATTGGATGAGCAAATTGACATAAAGAAGCTTGTTGGAGATAAGACAGGAGTTGGATTTATTGACAATCCTGATCAAAGGAAAGATAGAGTTGTGGTGAATCTTAACTCACCTAAGAATTCATAATATGAGGTTGTGATAGAAGAACCTAAGATACCTCTTGTAAGGATAATGACAAGGATTACAACCATGAAGATCAATCAAAGAAGAAAACTGAAAAAGGTACTCCTAAGCCCAAGTTTACTAGTTTTTGTTTTAATTTCAACTTGTATGGACACAAGATAAAAGAATGTAGAAAACTAGATATGAGATCTAGCAGACCTACATATGATCACTTGGATGATTTCCTTAACAAGCAAAAAGAGAAAATCCTGAATGAGGCGAAGATGGAAAAAGGTGAATGTAGTAAAGATGTTGAACTTAGACAACCCAAGGATAAGGAAACAAGTAAAACAAATGATATTATGCAAGATAATTTTTTTAATGCTAGTTAGGATTAGGATAACAAGATAGTTGAAGAAGTTAAGAAACCTATTTCCAGATCTAGAAAGATTGTGTGCTTCAAATGCAATAACTTTGGTCATATTGCTAAGTATTGTAAGTTGAAAATTGATTATAGCCAATTGAAACCTAAGAAGAAGGTAACATGTTTCAAGTGTAACAATGATGGACATATAGAAAAGTATTGTAGATATACAAGACCAGTGAAGAAGTCCTTCAGGCCACTCACAAAGGAAAAATAGTTGAATAATGAAGATCAAGAGCTAGCAGAGCTGAAAGAAAAATTTAAGAAAAAATGGGTCAAACAGAATGAATCCATGGAATCTAAGGTCAAGAAAGATGAAGAGAAAAATGCAAGCACTCACAAGAGTCCTAAAAGTCATGTTGAATCATTTCTAGGGTGCATTGCTTCACCATCTTCATGATGGGAAATGTATGCCTTAGGGGGAGCATGACAGATTATCACCAGTTAGATACAAAGCCCCTATATGGATGAATTATGATGCACAGGCTTGAAATAAGCTTAGGCATAGTGCAAAGTGATCTTGGATAAGGTCACATCAGTTTTGGAGATGTTTGTGAGAATTTATACTAGTTTGAGCCAGCACTAGTTTCTTGTAGGTTTATGAATAGTTTTTGGGAATTATACCAAATTTCCTATAAGGTTAATGTTGTGGCCAAATTATCGACCATTTTCACAAAGATTAGATAGCATTGAAGAGCCTGAAGCAGTAGTTGGAGCTTGAAGTGTTTGCAGTTTTTTTTGCAAAACCTTTACATGGTTGTGTGAGCTAGGTATTTGTATTTAGCTCAAGAAATATTTGTCAATTGCAGTAGCAGAGTAGTCATATTGGATACTCCTAAGGTTTTCAATGTTCTTGAGAGGAATAGGTATAATTTTAAGAGTCATCCATTCAAATCTACTGAAGAGGATCAAGAGGGTGCGTTTTCACACACTTTGATTGGCATTCTTCACATTGAAGACATCAGGGCATATATTCAAAACAACATTGAATTCCTAGGCACCTGTGAAATCTATGATGAAATGCTATGGTTGTATAATGAAAACAAAAAATTGAGAGAAGAATGTAGGAAATTTCATGGGTTGCCAGTAGTGAAATTCATGGAAATATATGAATTTGATGAATTGGATTGGATTAAGATTGTATTTAGAAGAATGCATGATGAATTCATATGGATTGGTGGAACCCCCACTAAAATCACCAAGGAAATTCTACATGAGATCATTGGATTACCTATGATAGTTAAAGTACCTATAGTTGAGAAGAACATAAGGTTTGAGGTGGAGAAATTGACACAAAGCAAGTGGAATAAAAGAGATATGACAGTAAATGACATTGTAAAAGAAGATGCCAAGTTAGCGGCGATGATATTGGGATATAAATTCCAATATAGAAGTAGACTAAACAATGTGTCAGCTAGTTTCATTCACATGGCATACAAAATAGTAGTTGAGGATGAAGAGTATGACCTATGCAAGGTCCTAAGACAACAACCATTGGAAAACCTTGTAGAAATAAAGAAGAATATAACTAATGATTTTAGATTTGGATAATTGGTTATGTATATATTCTTTCATGTGATGAGAAGATTTCCTAACATGCTCTTATGGAGATTTGATAGATGCACTATGCAGATGATTAGTGATTGCTATAAGAGAAGTGATTAACAAAATAGGTATACTGAAGTTGCAGGCATGATGAAGCTTTTTAAGAAGAAAATTTATGAAAGGGAAAGAATCCCTTGGAGATTAGTTGACAAGTATAAGGATGACATTTGTTTCATGGTAGAAACTGATAGTACATACTTTGAAGTAGTTGAACCTAGAACTTCATGGGCTACCCCTATGGGCTATGAAGTTGATTACACCATTTTTGAGTTACATATTCAACGTGTATTATGGTCCCCTAAAGACCCCAATAATCCTAGAAGGGGAAAATATGAAGAAAATTATGCAGTTGTAAAGGAAGAATCAGTGAAGGGAAGAAGGCAAAAAAAATTTGAATCCCTTGTTGACAAAATAGTAGGGCAGCATGGAATCACCAAAGAAGAAATGAAATTTGTCAAAGAAAAGGTTACATAACCTAGGGAGAAACATAACATTCCCCCTCCTCATCCTAATATTGAAGCACCTCAAGTGGTTGAGATTGAAGAAGAAGAAGAAGAGAAGGAAAAAGATAACACTCCTACACCAACTAGGAAAACATTGTAGAGGAAAGCTACACAGGAAACTAAACAAGGTAGGACACCTCCTAAAGCTAGACCAAAGGCCATGGCTAGTGGAATAGGTAGAAAGAGGAGAATATATGATACTCCTACATCTTCACAAAGAAAGGGTAAATAGAAAAAGGTTGCAAAAGAACATGAACAAGGAGAAGAAGCTCATATAATGGAAACATAAGATATAGAGAAGACTAAGGAACAAAAGAAGAAGGAAGAAGAAGATGAGAAAGATAGAAAACTTCAAGAGGATAACTTGAGAGCACTTGAAGCAGACAAAAAGAGACCAGCGGAGGCAGAGAAAAACAAAAGTAAAGAAAAAAAAAAGTTATGTGTTCAAACCTTTCTTGAAAGTATTGGAGAAAAGAGGAGTAAATGAAGGTAAACTAGCTTCTATTGAAAATTATTGTGACATATATGAAGAGGAAGAGAAAATTAAGATAGAAGACATAGTTTTGGAACACATTCTTACTTTCAAAAAGAATTTAATTGAAACAAAAATTCAAATAAGAAAAGAATTATTTGAAAGATTGGAAGAAAGGAAAAAGAGAGCCTTGGATGAAGATACAAAGATGAGATAAGATATCCTTTTGCAAAACATTCCTACCATGACATGGAATGAGATGGTGAATTGGCTTGAGAAGTTAAGGCCAAAATTAAGGACCAAAACTAGAATCATCAAGTTTATGGCCCAGAAGTATGATGAGGTTGAGAAAGAAACACATGAAAAGGTTAGAAAGATACTCCTTGAGGAGAGACCTAATCTTGGAAATTCTACAAGGAATCTAACCCTAGTAATCATCTCTATTGAGCCCAGAATTTCTGAACTTGCAAAAGAAGCTACAGTTCCTAAGGAATCAGAGCTAGTAGATACTACCTTACCATATTTTTATATTGATACAATAGTGGAGAACCTTTAGCCTCCCAAGATCGCTCAAGTGGAATCAACTAAAAAAGAGCAAGAAAAGGAGAAAATTCCTGAAAAGGAGTAGGTTGTAGAAGAGAAAGGTGAAGAGAAGGAACAAGAAAAGGGAGAGGAGCAAGCACTTAGCACTCCTAGTAAAAAAGTATTACTACCTATCACTCCTTTTTCTACACCTAGTTTGTTGGCAAGTGGTTCTCAATCATTTCCAACTAACCTAGAGGACATGGATGTGTCAGATTTGATGCAATGGTCAGTACTTGCTTTTGCTAAGGCAAAGGAGAAATCTGAAAAGAAGACTGACAAGACTGTAAAGATAATTCAATGAGCCACACAATTTTTGAGTAAGTTTTTGGTTACACCTCTTGTAGATACTAGAGATCCTATAAATAATCTAGACAATGCTCTAAGTATAGTAGAACAATATTTTGAAAAATTAGAGGATGCAACAAGAATAAAAGTTGTTGATGATTTTAAGAAGTTAAGGATGAAAGATAATCTTGATGGGGTCAAGAGTGATCTTAATACATTGATTTCCATTGAAAGGGAAATCAAATATTGTCATAAGGATGGACAATATCTCTATAGAATTTTCATGACTTTGCATGAGCATGTAAAGAGTATATCAGACATCATAGCACAGGTTGATGATGCTTTGGAAAACTTCTCTAAAGATTTTGGAGATAAGAAAATTTTGGACATGAATAAGGAAGTCAATAGAATCATGGATAAAATCCATACCTTACAGATGGAGAAAGACATGGTTTAGAAGATATTTGCAGAATTAAAGAAATTTTTGACTCCAAAGATCAGTGTTTTGGAGAAAACCCATGAGGACCTACAACTTGGCTTGAAAATATTTTAGGAACTAGTACCTACTGATGTAGAGAAATTAGACAAGGATGCATTCAGTCTTAGTGGAATTATTCAGATGGTAGATGGAATAAAAGAAGCACGAGATGCTGATATACAAATTTTGAAGACCAACTACAGAGATGTGTTGTAGACATTTATGCTATGATTTTTCATACTCTAACCTTTTTGTTGTTTTGTTCATCGATTTTTGACATTTTGGCACCCTTTTCCATTGATGTTAAAGGGGGAGAGATAGACTGAAAAATTCCAAATGTAATGTGAGTAAGAGAGAAAAATGTAAGGGGGAGTGAACAATTGTAATGGGGAGAGAAAGGGAGAAAATATGTGTGTGTAATATGAAGTACAACAAACATAAATAAAGGGAATTTTTTGAAGATTATGTGTTGAATTTTTGTCATTATATTTTCTTTTACTTTTTTGCTTTGATGATGCACTTAGTCCTTTTTTACTAAGTGTTCCCATCAATGCCAAAGGGTGAGATTGTTGGCAAGTGGTCAACACATGAACACATATGCACATGTATGGAATATTTTCATTTATGGAAACACTTATCATTTTTATCATCACACATATTGGATATGATGATTATGTTTGAATGTAGCTGTTGATTGAAAAATGCCTAAGTCCACAGACTTTTTGAGTAACCCAGTCTAATAGAAAAGCTTAGTGAACTTCACCCAAGTTGTATTAAGGCATGCGATCCTGATTTCATACTTGTAGGACACCAATGAACACATGTGTAAGGTTTCACATGTTAATATTGATGGATCGAAGAAATATGTTCAGTTGATTGGATGCAAAGACAATAAACAGAGCATAACAGGTTAGAAATCATTGAGGATGACTTTGTGAGCATTTGGAAACTTATTTTTGGATGCTATCTTGGATTTGAGGCTGATTGAGGATGTTAATGAAGCATGCAATTGTGCTTGAATTGATATGATGTTTAGCTAGAGTGATGTCGACTAGCTTTGTAATTATACTATTAACAGGGTATAAATATATAGACACTTTTGTAAAAGAGTGTAGCAAGTAATATGATGATGTATGGATGTAATGTTGTTGGATGAAAATTGTGAAGACATCTAAAAGGAAGAGAAAAGATCAAGAGGAAGGAGAACAAGAGGAGTTCTTCTAGAGATACTTTTTTATTCTTTGTATTCTGGAAAAAATATTTGTTGTAAGTGTTTTTGCACCTCTTGTACACCCCTAACAGGGTTTTTTTGCCTCTAATAGGGCTAGGACCTTTAACATGGTCGATTCTTTAACATGGATCTTATTGTATGCATCCCCTAATAGGGATATGCCTATTAGTATATTGTATTAATCAGCTCCTAATAGGGCTAGAACTCCTAACAGGGTTTCAAGATTCATAGTGTAGAATATTGTGGGTACCATCCCCACCGGGCTTTTCCCTTGGTCAGGGTTTCCTCAAAAATAAATATGGTGTTATGAGTTTTTCTATGTTTGTCTTTGTTGCATGATTTTTCATTTTTTGTTACATCTTTATCTGTTGCTTAAGGAAAGTAAAGAAGTTTATGAATTCACTAAAGTATTGTAACACTGATTCACCCCCCTCTTAGTATTACCAAATCCTAACAAATACTAGTATGATAAAACTCATTCAGGCCCTTTTTACTCATACTACATGCTGAGTATACTTGTACTACATGTGCCCAATACTCTTATTGGCCCTTTCCTGTATTCTATCTGCTCTTTGTTTGCATTCTTTCTAGCTATGTTTGCATGTACTGCAACCCCTGTATTCTCCTACTGATCATGGTATATAATCATACTGGAACTCTAGTCTATGTGAATGATCATACTAGTCTGTGTGAATGTGTGTACGAGTCTTCACACAAAATATCCCTCTCTGTTTTCTCATATCAGAAATAGAGAGAAATTTTGGAGCCCTAAATCTTTATATTTTTTGATCTTGGTGATCATTATGGCTTCATATTATCCTTTACCTTCTTTTCTGTAGGTCATTGCACAAAAAAAATACTTTCCAAAGTCATCAACATCCTAAACTAATAACCACCTTTTGTTGTTTGATGCAATAAGATGAATCTTGAATGCAATTTTCACATTTCACTTTGGGCCTGAAATGAATCAAACCAATTCTTGAATGCCTAAGGGTAAATGAACAACTCAATCTTCACATTTCAATTTGGTCTTAAAATGAATCCAATCCAATCTTGAATGCCTAAAAGAAATGAAAAACTCAATCAAACACTTCAACTTTGGGCTTAAAATGAATCAAATAAAATCTTGAATGTCTAAGGGACAATGACTCAATGCTTTCTTTTGGGCTCTTAAATAAAAACAAACACTTCAATTTGGGCATTAAAATACTATCAATCACACATTTCCTTTGGTGCTTCAGGATCGAACAAATCTTTGCAAAGATATTTGTGTCTTTTTGTCTTAGATAGAAAACACTTAGCCTAAATAGGCGCAATTTTGTAAAGAATAACTTCTTGATGTGTTTGAAGATGTATTTCTCAACACTTCTTATGAGCTTCTTTATCTAGAAATCCCATTAATCTAAGTAATGCAAGTGAAAAATCTATATATGTACCATCTCCCCTTGCCTTCACGGATCTTGGGTGAAGATAGGGATTGGATTGGTTAATTGTCTCTAGCGAGGCCTACCTAGAGAGAAGCGCTTCCTCTCTAGAGAAAGACCTCAATCTGATAACTCACTGATTGATATATAAACAAGGTGTTGAGAAAAATATCTCCTTATCCTCTCAAGCTCAGGTGATGCGTGTTGATGGTAGTATAAGGTAGGTGAATATCCCTATGACATGGTCAACTAGGCTCTTAAGTGAGTCATGCACATACAAACTGATTGGGAGGACACCATAGACCTTACTAGACACCTTTGAATTAGAGGCCTACCCAATCTACCTCTGAAGGCTTGCTAATCTTTTTGCAAGGAGAATAGTAATCACCTCAAGAAACTCATCATATTGTGTCTTCCTTGAGTGTTTGGAGTTGGCTAATAAGATATTGTTTATCCATTGTGTGTTTAAAAGTGGTTGTATTCTGATTAGCTCTTGGGTGTGTGCCTAAGTCAATCAGAAAAGGTTTTCAAGTCATGCTGATTCCTTAGGGTATAAATTGCTTTTGTGTGTTTTCAATGTTCCAAAACCAGTAACAATATATGTTGGACATACACAAATGAAGAGTTCTACACACAAATCCTTACCATGCCAGTCCAATCTTCTAGTTCAGGAATCACCCAAGTCTCCAAAATCTTGTCATTCTAGTCTCTTAATCATGGTCTCCCTCTCATCCTGTATCTTTTCCTTCCAGTATTGTTCTCATTTCCTCCCCATATCCTAGGCTAGCAAAGTCATCTTGGTTTTCCCTCATCCCCTTTCCATCTTCTTTGGATTCAATCTTTCCTCCTATCCTGAGCTTAATCCTAATCCTAGTCTAAGCTAATTGATCATCCTAATCTGAGCTTTAGTTTTTCTTCCTTCTTAATCTCTCATCCCCATCCAACTCATTTGCAAGTCAGCATGTCACAATTCTATTACAATGAGTTCGGTTGTCCCACCTTCTCTCCCACTTTATCCTATTCCAATGATGATGAGAGTCTTTTTGACCATGATGAGTACATTGAAAACATTAGCAATATTTCTCCAAAAACCTTCCAAAACCTAATCAATCCTCCAAACTACCCCATCATGCCTCCATGCATACCCACTAGTACTCCTTATCATACCTTTGACAAGGGAAGTCCATTATCACATTCATCCACACCTTCTTCCTATGTTGTACCCACATATTCCCCACATACATCATTCATACATTCACCTTCTCCCATAATCATATCACAAACTCCACCCTTCCACAACAACATCCCTTATCCAAGTCCATCATCTCCTTATCCTCCAATCCATTTTCAAATCCATAATCCTAGTCCTCTAATTCCTTCAATCCATCACCATAATCCCCATACTATTTCTAATCCACCATCCAATCTATCCTACCTTTCTCCTCCATCTCCTCCATCCTATCTCAATCCACCATCTTCCATTCCTACCTATATTACCCCAAATCCCCTTCCACAAGAAACATGTATCCCTCAATCCACTTCATATTTCATACCTCAATTCATCACCCTACCACATTCATTAGTCAATCCAATTCACAAGTTACATCCATGCCTATTTATGTGAATTATCTAGCCATGCCATCCTCCACCTCCTCTTCTACATAGTCATCCCCTCAACCAAGTTCACAATTCACCACCCCACCTTCACATGTGGACTATCTTAGCTTCCCACCATCTACACATTCTAATCCTTTACCTCAACCTTCGACATGAAAGTCTCCAAGGATTTTCACAAGTAAGCCAACAAAAAATCCCTCTCCTAAAGTTGATGAGTCATGTCATCTCACTCCCCCATGTGAATTCACTAGTGATGATTCCCATCCACATCCCACATCCATCATTCCTCCTCTAAAACCCACATCTATTATCCTTCTTCCATCTACCCTACTTATTAATCCTCTTTCCATCTCCTAGCATCATTGAGTCATTCCCATCTATTGACTCCATCCAATTCCAATCCACATCTCCTCCTCGTAGCATTATCCAATGCACATCCAATGAACCTCATGATTCCACCCTCCTTCCCTCCATCATAATTGTAAAACCTCCAATCCTTCCATCCGCACCATCTACAGAATCCATCCACACATTCTCCATCACACCATCTACACCAATCCAATCAAGTCAAGGTCTTATCCAAAAGCATGTTGAAGTATCCATCGACCTAAATCAAGATCCTACCCTTCCTCTATTGCATATTCCATTGTTATCACCCACTCCATCACATGATCCATCGGCATCCATACCTCCTACTCAAGATCCTACCATCCCACTTTCTTTGTTACATGATCTATTGCTCATATCCACTCCTCCATCTCAAGATCAATTACCATCCCCCAATCCCAATCAAGATCATATTATCTCATCCCTTACACTTCATAATCCTCTAACACCTATCCCACTGCCATCACTCTATCCACTTGGTCTACTTACATTTGTTAATGGAGACCCACTTGAAGCAGAAGAAATAAGTTTCATATCTTCCACCACGAAACCTAATACTGGATGTTTATCTTATTAACCAAGTAAGAAGTATCCTTTCTTGGATAAAATTTTCAATAAATAGAAATATCAAGGTAAAGGCTTAGGCACCCATGCACAAGGAACTCTAGATCCCATCTAGGACAAAAAAAATCCATGATCATATGGTATTGGTCACACATCCAAAGACACTTCCTCCAAAAATGTTGGTATAGCTAAATCCAATTCAAGCATGCTTCCAAACCCACCATCACATCTCCTCATAGTTCCTTCAAAACATTTAACATCATTCCCCCTCCTCCATCATTACAACCCAAAATGACCTATCACATTCCTCTTTCATCCTCTAAATCCATTTTGGGTCCTTATGTCCCAAAATATACCATCTCATATCCCCCACATACCAAATCCATTTTGGGCCCTTATATCCCAAAATATCATCCCCCATCTTATCCCAGTCATTTATCCATCCACCAATCCCATATCCCTATCACCCATCATAAAAATCCAATTCCATACATTCCTAATGAGGGTCAACAAAGGCACATACTCACACGCACCATCCCCAATCTGTCCGCTATAAATCCACCCATATGTCCTCCATCTTATACACCTCATCATATTCCTTCCAATGCTCCTCACAATAATTTGGATGCCATATCAAAATGCATAAAGATAACTATCCTCAAAGAGCCAAAGGTTTCCATGTCGACTCCAAAAGACATGCTCAAGACAAGAAAAATCCAATCAAGAGATCCACTACATCCCAAAGGCCACCAAAGAAAAATAAAAAACTATGTGGATCTCAAAGCGAAAAGACACAATGCATCTAAAAGAAACATGCACAATGACATCCAAAGTTTTTGTTCCACTAGCTAATCATTTCCCTCCTCCATCTTCTAGCTCTATTTTGGGTCCTTATGTCCCAAAAATACCTATCATAACTCCTCCATCATATTCACATGTACCACTCACTTCTCATCGACTCCATCCACCTGCCTCACAACATGTGCCAATGTTGGTCCTGACAACATCCCCCTATCATGCTCACTTTCCATCATTCCATCCAAACACTTTCTACCACCATATCCCTCACCCCATGCATATCCACCATCACAACCATCTCATCCATGCCTTTTAATAAGCCACTCATCCAAAATAAGGCTATACCAACATCCAGTCATTAAAAGTCAAAAAAGTCAAAAAAAGAATAAAAAAGAATAAAAAGAATTAAAAAAGAGAAAAACAATAATCCAATGGTGAAAACTTGGCAATCAGACACCTTGGACAAATACCATGATGAAAACCTAGCAAACAGGTGTCATGTGTAGTCCCTCCATCCCATTTGCCTCTCACCTCTGCCATCCTCTTTAGGATCTTGAAAAAAAAAAAAATACCACCATGTATACATGCTTTTGGGCACCTTTTTTACATCCATCCTTCCTTTCATACCATCTACCATCCACCTCCTTCATTCACCCATCCTTCCTATCATATTGTCTTCCATCCACCTCCTTCATCCCCCAATCCTTCCTATCATATTATCTTTCATCTACCTCCCTCATCCTCTTGTTTTCTTATCTTCCAATCCTATCCCCCGTCCTAATGCAGCCCTGTGTATAAACTATCCTAAGAAGGGGCATCTTATTCCTTGGAGACCTTATCACATCCATGCTTCTATCTCCCCATCCTTTCTTCATTCCCATCTATATCCCCAATCCTTTCCTCTCCCAATCATTATATTCCTCCATTCCCCATTGAAATCCTCCCATCCATCCTTGGCTACTTTTTCCTCCATCTCCACATCCATAAGCTTTTCATCCATCTTTCCATCATCTAGTGCCTCCCTTGTCATTGGTATCCAGCTCTAGGCTACCCCTCGTGCAATCCAATGCCATCCAGTCATATCCTAATATTCCTAGCAATCTTCCATCATATGAAAATCCTTTCCACATCCTCTAGCTATCCAAAATCAAATATCAATCAACCCATCCAATCACATCCTTATTATTGTTCCTAACATAGTTGCAAGCATTGATCTCAATCCAAACATCATCATTGGGATGCATCCTTACCAATCCTTGTATCATTTCAGGACACATCATCCATCATCACCCTATCCACCATCAGTCCATCTTGGCTTTCCATCTCAATTGGTGCACCATCATGCACATCTTCGCATCATCATATTCATCCCCAATCCCTTGTACATCTTGTAACTAATTTATTGTACATAGCATCAGTCATGTCTCCACCTAAGCTCATTTGTACATATGTGTCTTTAGGTCTCATCCTTTGTGTCATTCCATCCTTGTGTCATCATGATCTTTGTCCCTATCTAGTTAAGTTCTCCAACAATCATCTCCAGGTCCCTGTGAGGTTTGAATGTCCCACTTGTCTCTATTGGAATTAGGAGAGATAGGTACTGAGAGGGGAGGGATGAATCAGTGTCTTCAAAAACTTCACTTGTAAACCTTTTCAGATCTATAACTGTAAACAGTGATAACTGACAAAAACAACTTGAATCTAATTGCATGAATCAATCATCCATTAACTTAAGTAAACAACATGAAATCAATATCACAATCACATGACACAAGTATTTTGGTAACACAGAAACCCTTGTTAGAAGGTAAAAACTGTGGTGGGGATGACACCCACAAATTCTTCACTACTGCAGATAGAAAAGGTTTTCCTATTAGGGCTACAAGTTTTGATCACTTCTGGTGATCTCACCCTATTAGGAGTGACATGTTAGATCGGCTAGATCTACCTAGTTATAGGATTTTAATAACACTAATGAAGTGTGCACTCGGTTAAGAGATTTACATAAGACTGTTAAGTCTACTCTATTAAGAGATTTTATCCAAAAACTCTATTACAATTGTCAGGAAGAAATAGGTAAATATCTACTATTTGACACTCAATTGTCTGATACAGATCTATAAGCTCTGATAAAATATCACCTTACTTGTGATGAATCTCTGCTCTAAACTGCTCAGTAGCCTCTGCTGATTCTACTCAATCTGAATTCCTCTGTACTCGGTTCTGCTCTGTTAACTGATAGACTTGAAGTTAGGCAATTGCTTCAAGTGCTCCATGATTCATATATCAGCTCACACCAAAAATGATGTGAACACACAAATATATAGTGTTATGTTTTTGCCGCTTTAACAAAATTAGGTTACACAATATAGTCATAACCCTAATATCTACGGTGTACAATAATAACCTAGATCAACTATTACAAAAGATATACATTGCATTTAATGAATATCATTACCTTAAATGTTCCTTGATCTTGGTAAAATGTTTTATAAACTATTGTAACCATTTGCATAGAAGAATGTGCCATTTCTGATTACTATGCCATTTCCTGTGATCCTCGGTAAACATTGTGCAGATTGATTGGTGTATACTACAATGCTCAGTGTTTACTGTCTGTTGGTGTCAATGTCTGCTGGTGCTCGGTAAACTGTCTGCTACTCGGTATATAAGCTTTACCGACTTGTCTATTCTAGTTTATGTTACCAATTAGCTCAATGTAAGTGATCAACTGATATCTTTACAAACCTTTGGTACTAATGACAACCTTAAAATCTCAATAGAGATAACAATCTCCCTCTTTGGCATTAGTATCAAAACTCCGAATGTATATAGACAAAATTTTCTATATAACTTATATCTCCACCATATACATATACACATCAAAAAATTTCTAAGTACTAAGTACTCCCCCTCAGTGCATGCTCTCGGTAATATGTAGTATACGTAGCATCTATGTACATATTTGGCGTAATAGCTGATACATTGTTTTCCCCCTTTTTGATAGTAATGCCAAATATAAAAATTAAGTAGTATACTCACAACTTGTCAAAAATATGTTGATGGGTTTTCTTCACTAACTCCAAGAGGTTGTGCCATTCCTCTTTCAAGTTGGTGAGAGCGATGTGCTCAAGACCGACTTGGGCATGCATGTCAAAGATGTTATCTGACACCGAAATTTTTGGTGTTGCAACTAGTAGCTCAACTTTGACAATATGTGCTTCAAAAATTTTCAAGTATGGAATGAGTTTAGTTTGCAACTCAGTAACCTGATCTGTTATGTGCTCTTCTTGTTTCTTCAAATCTTCTATCAACCGCCAGAGTTCTTGAACTTGGTGAATGTGCTTTAAGAAAGCATGAGGCTCGGTTATAACTACATTTGTACTCAACTATATTTCTACTTCCAATCCTTTGATCTTTTCAGTGACTTCAACAATGAAGATGTCTATAGTACAAAGCTTCAATAAATATTGACAAATTGTTTGGGTGATGGATTTCATTTTAGTAATTACCTTAGATAATTTGACCTTCTGTAATGCCACTTCTAGGCCAATTTTCTCTGCTAATTTGTGTTGTATCCTTGATTCTGCCCTTTCTTCAATTCATTTATCTGCATCAGTGTCTGGGGCATTGATCTTCTCGACAAGTGTAGCAAGTTGATCTATGATAGGCAAATCCTCATCAATATTTATCTTAGGTACTATCTGTTGGAGGATATCTTGCACATCGGTTAATACTTATTTTCATTTGTGTTCTTGCTTCAACTTCTCTTGTGTTGCCTTCCTTGTGCATAATTCCCCATATTTACTCAAGTCTTCAGGGATTAGGGTCCTTGGGTCACACTCAGGGATAATGATCACTTCATCTAGAGGACCAGCCCTTTTCCTTTCTTCTTCTTCTTTAGTGCTGGAGGTGATTTCTTCTCAATAATAGCAATAGTTTTCTCCAGTCTTCAAAGTATCCTTCCCGGTTAACACATGTTCTTCCTTCTTCTTCTCCTCATTAGTTGTAGTCTCGATTGATATAGTGGGAGTCTCAGATGTGGTGTCAAGTGGGATCACCTATGTTTCCTTTGGTTCTTTTGTTTCCTTTGCTTCTTCTATTTCCTTTGCTTCTTATGTTTCCTTTGCTTCGATGGAAGGTGCCTCTGTATGTGTAGGTGCATCTATTTCTGTAGGTTTCTCTATGTTTTGATCCCTTGTGGTGTCTTGGTTTTTCTCAGGATCTGAGCCGTCGGGTTGTACTTGGGAAAGAATTTTAGCTGCTTCTACAAGTACAAGAAGTTCACCCGATAGTGATGTAAATAGACATTCAGTGTCTAGTGCTTCATCTTTATTTGGTGCAATATTTTTATCTTCATCATCTTGGTCATCAGGATCACCATTTGTGATGTCTTCAATGAGTACATCGTCATCGATTTTCTTCTCCGGTTGAATTTCAACTTTATTCGGTGCATCCTGTGAAATACTTATTTCTTCCTTGTCCTCGGTAATATCAATTGCCTCGGTAACTGATATACCAGTATTCTTTGATTTCTTTGTAGTTCCCTCATCAATGCAAATACCCTTATCTTTGGAATTGTGTCTCTTCTTAGACAAGTTCAAGAATGCTTCTTGCTCAGCTTTTTCTTCGGCCTTCAAAATTGATGCCCATATAGAATCTATTGTGGTATCCATATCTGCTACATTTTCATCCATGATCATTAAGGATCTATTCTTGATCATAAAGTTTTCTCGGTATTTGGTCAAGTATTCACTAACTTCTCCAAAGCTTAAATGTGTGGTTGCTCGAACTAGAGAGCGTTCTCTCTTTCTCTTCTCGGTGTCTAGTGCAATAGCCCATTTTTCAGTAATTTTATCATCCAATTTCATCAGTAATGTACAAGAAAATTCTATTGGAACTTTCTTGAGTTTTATCATCATTTGGATGACAGCCTCTTCAATCTTGGTTTGATCTTCTTTTGACATTTTGTCAAATTTGTCTAGTCAGGGATCAGTGAGATCTCCATGTTCAATTATGTCTTCAATGGTTTCATCTATTATTTTTGCCTTGTTACTGACCACTTTGAATTGATTGACATCATCTTCTGTCTCAGTATCCTCTAGATCTTCCTTATTTCTTATGAATTTTCTCCTTTTCTTTGGTGCTTCAGCCACAGCCTTGTTCTTTCTCTTAATGTATTTCTTTGTCAGTGTAGCTGCTCTCCTTTTTGTTACTTTCTTTGCTTCTTCCTTATCGGTAAGTGGTGTTGCAGTTGACGATCATGTCTTCATACCTTCATGTATAGGTGACTACTTCTTTATAGGAATTTCAGGTGGAGGAACCGATGTAGGATCTACTTCTTTGTCAGATTCAATCTCCTCACTATCATATGGTTTGTCAGCTAACTGTAACTAACCTTCAGTTGCCTATTCAACCGGTGTCTCTTTAGATGTCTCAGACCCATCTCCATATTTAGCAGTGAGATTTTTCTTCATCTTCTTTACCTTTCGAGTTATTTTACCAATCTCAATATTTGTTGAAATTCTAGATTTGGCCTCTTCATATACTCTAAACCTAGTGGCAATGTGATCTTTTGGTAGTGCAAGTAGTGCATTGATAGATTTCGGTGTGAAATCATGGTTTATTTCATATCCCATCGGTGCCAACCATTGTATCCTGGGTTCAACTACTTTTATCAAAGTATAATCGGTGTTGACTACAAAACATATATCATTCTCAAATCTCTGAACTAATTCCCTCAAAATTCTGCTTCTTTTATGCATTTTAGACTAAAACTCTTTGAAGTATGCATTAAACTCTACAATCAACTTATCTCCTAACTTATTCATCATTTCACTAATCTATTTTGTTATTGGTACATCTGGTATCCAATTTACTTTACCGGTGCCAGGTACATACTTTTGTAGATAGAAAAATATGCATGCAAGTAGAGATCTGAACTTACATGTGTTAGACTTCTTTTTCCTTATGGTCTTCATATGAGCCTGAAGTTGATGAAACAGTACCTTGGCAAGATCAACCTGGTGACCTTTTACTATAATTTTATGTGCCATGTCTACTATGCAGTAGGGTACGCTATTGAGTCTGCTTAATTGAAATAACTTGTACCTGATCATATGTGCTGCAAATTTGACTACTGGGTCCTTGATTGTCAAAATATTTAATGCCCGACCATCCCATTGTGCTCCAGTATATTTCTCAACATCCAGCTATGATGAACTATGGAATGCCTTACCCTTGTTGGTTGTAGGGAGCCCAGTAACGCTACTGATCATTTTCTTGTTGACCTCAATCAGTTTATCCAGCTAGAACTTGTCATTGTGATACCTACTCAAAATGATTCTAATTTAAATGATTGCAAAAAGTGTATAAAACATGATAACCCTGATTCCTCAATCTTCTTGTCATCTGATTTCATTATTCCCTCAAGGCCACAAAGTTGTTGATATGCTGCAACAGTTTCAAAATATCCAACTTCTTCGATTTTGCAATGAATATAAGACCTTACATCTTCTGTCAATAAAACCCTTTCTGGTATGCTCAAAAAAGCACCCATTGTATCTATTTGTGCTGCGACCTTGGGATGTGGCTTAAACTTAGGTTCATCAAAATTTTCCCTAACAATTAGATTAACATCCTCCTCAACACTTTGAGTTTTTCTTGCAGACAATGTAGATGCCATAAATTGATTCTAGGGTTTCGGCAAGCAGCAGGATAAGAAGTGTTTGATCACAAATGAACTTACTTGGTATCATGAAGAGTGATGTCAATTCAATCTAACATAGCCTTGAATCCTTCTGATAATCTTTTAGCTCAAACTCTACTCTTTGAATTCTCTGCTCTTCGAAATTGCATTGTAAGAATGAACTCTATTCCTGTGTATTTATAGACTTTTTGATGTTCCCACTCAAACTATCATGCAATAAATGCTTGATCTAACTTTCGGTATGAAACAGTTGTCAGCTCGATGACAACTAAAATTTTCATCCGCTTGATTAACATAGAGTTTCTTCATCGGTTGATACATGTGCTTGGTTAACCTTAGATAGTGATTACCGATAGGTAACCAACTCTCGGTCTCTCTTTTACTGACTGTATAACATTGTTAACTCATGAAACTAAACCATAATGCATCTTTATTCATGCTGATTTGGTATAAGAACATTATGCATAAGGAATTGTATGTAAAATGTGATCTTTTGAAATGTCAGTCCCATACATACCTATTTCACCTTAAGTGGAGGTATCGATGTCACCCAATCCAATGGACGAGGTTTCACCGACAACATTACTTGACTCAACATTCTCATTAGATGCCTTCTTCCACATAGTGTTTCTTAACTTTGTGATATCTACAATAGTATATCCATTTTCAAATATATGGTTTTCATCTGGTGCTCGGTCTCTGCAGTTCTTGCTTAAATGACCAACCTTATGGCAGTGCATACAAGCCATCCCAGTGTTTGTCCAGCTTCTTGATTGTCCAATTCGATTCTTTCTATAACAATTTGCTGCAATGTGTCCATATCTACCACATACAACACAATTAGTCCATGTATTATAATCCCAAACATAAGAATTGCCTTGTCTCTTCGGTTGATATGGTTTGCGTTGTGGTTTCTCCTTAGGTGTCCAGACTTGTTTCATTTTTTCCTTACAGTCTTGTGCAGTGTGTCCATGCTTGTTACAAGTATAGCATATTTTCTCCATAGTGGTATTGTTAGCAAGATCATTTTGCTTAGCTCTACACTCATAAGCAGGATGTCCAAACTTACCACAGTAGTAACAAAATCCATTAAACTTAGGAGTGACAGGAGGTTTACCTTGTGCTTTGCTTCTACACACATTAGATGTATGTCATGGTTTTCCACAGTGATAACATGCCAACAGTTTAGGTTTTTGATTTTGACTTATGTTGATTTGTTTAGCTTTTTGTGATGTTTCTCCTTTACCGGTGTAGCCTATACCAGCTTTGCTCCCAAATCTTCTTTGATTAGTCAAAAAGTCATCAATCTTCTTAGAGTTGTCCTCAACAAGTTTCTTCATTTCATTTCTCAGCTTCTCATTCTCTTCTTTGAGTCTTGCAACATCTTCTAGTTTCCTTGACAATTCTGAATTTACTCAGTTTACCTCTTGATTCACAGTCATCATTTGATTAGTTACTTGGAAATGTCAGTCAGTGAGTCTTTGTATCTCACTTTCTTTAGTTTGAAGTTGTTCACTCATCTATCTTTGGTCATCGATTCCTAGATTTCTTTTTTGCTCGGCTTGTTTTTCTTTGTTCATTGTTTCTACCATTCTCACCAGCTGAGATTCTTGACCGATTTGTAGTACTTTCACTTGATCAGTTAAATATTGATTCTTTTCAAATAGATCAGTGATTATGCTTTTAGATCCATCAGAGATGCTTCCAAAACTAGATCCAACATGCTCGAATATTTTATCAATAGGTTCTTCATGGTAACCGATCTCATTCTATAGTATAGCTAGGTTCTTCCTTTCAACTAGTAATTTCTTTAGTCCTTCCTTGGCTTGCTTATACTATTCCACAAACATTTGCATTTGTATCTTCTGATTCTCAATAGTCTTGTCAAGCTTGTATCTCTCCATTACTTAGATCTTTACCCTTCAGTGGTTAAACTATTCAATAAGAGAACTATTCTCTGATACCAATTGTTGGAATTAGGAGAGATAGGTACTAAGAAGGGAGGGGTGAATCAGTGCCTTCAAAAACTTCGCTTGTAAACCTTTCAGATCTATAACTGTAAACAATGATAACCGACAAAAACAACTTGAATCTAATTGCATGAATCAATCATCCATTAACTTAAGTAAGTAAACAACATGAAATCAATATCAAAATCACATGACAAAAGTATTTTGGTAACGCAGAAACCCTTGTTAGAAGGTAAAAACTACAGTGGGGATGACACCCACAAATTCTTCACTACTACATATAGAAAAGGTTTGCCTGTTAGGGCTACAAGTTTTGATCACTTTTGGTGATCTCACCCTATTAGGAGTGACATGTTAGATCGGCTAGATCTACCTAGTTATAGGATTTTAATAACACTAATGAAGTGTGCACTCAGTTAAGAGATTTACATAAGACTGTTAAGTCTACTCTATTAAGAGATTTTATCCAAAAACTCTATTACAATTGTTAGGAAGCAATAGGTAAATATCTGCTATTTGACACTCAATTGTCTGATCCAGATCTATAAGCTCTGATAAAATATCACCTTACTTGTGATGAATCTCTTCTCTGAACTACTCGGTAGCCTCTGCTAATTCTACTCAATCTGAATTCCTCTGTACTCGGTTCTGCTCTGTTAACTGATAAACTTGAAGTTAGGCAATTGCTTCAAGTGCTCCATGATTCATATATCAGCTCACACCAAAAATGATGCGAACACACAAATATATAGTGTTCTATTTTTGCCGCTTTAAAAAAATTAGGTTACACAATATAGTCATAATCCTAAGATCTATGGTGTACAATAATAACCTAGATCAACTATTACAAAAGATATAAATTTCATTTAATGAATATCATTACATTAAATGTTCCTCGATCTTGGTAAAATGCTTTATAAACTGTTGTAACCGTTTGCATAGAAGAATGTGCCATTTCTAATTACTATGCCATTTCCTATGATCCTCGGTAAACACTGTGTAGACTGATTGGTGTATACTGCAATGCTTGGTGTTTACTATCTGTCAGTGTCGGTGTCTGCTGGTGCTTGGTAAACTATCTACTGCTCAGTATATAAGCTTTACCGACTTGTCTATTCTGCTTTATGTTATCGATTAGCTCAATGTAAGTGATCGACCGATATTTTTACAAAACTTTGGTACTAATGACAACCTTAAAAGCTCAATAGAGATAACAGTCTCTTGTCATAGGAATCCTAGTTTAATAATCCATCATCATTCTTTGCAAGATGTATCCTTCCTCATATTAGACCAATAAAATCAATCAATCCCCACCATCAATCCTCCCTATGGAAAAAGGTGTGTGAGATACTTGTTATTTTATTAGTTCTTTTGGATTTTTGTTTATCTTTTAATCTCCCTTGTTTCACCTCCTCATGGTCACCATGATCCTTTATATCATGGTGTGTTGTGAATGGTGGAACTAGGGGAAAGGTCTTGATCTTCTCTTTTTATTGTTTCATTCCTCTGCAGCGCTGGTGACAATGCCATGAGTTCCTAGTAACCTTGGCAGGTCTCTATCATTTATATATCAAACTAGGGTGTGCTCTCCAACATTAACACAATGAAATCCCCAAATCCCATTAGCTGCATTTAGCTTCATATTGCATCATGCATCTTTTCTCATGGTACGATGTCTATTTATCCCTTTCTCCCATCCTCTCTCTTCATCTCCTCCCTCTTTGCATCCTTTTCGAGAAAATTCCACAAAGCTTTTCTTTGTGTTATTTTCTCAAGGGGGCACACCATCCTACCATCGTAGCTTCACCATGAAATCCAACCTCGCCTGGGGCAACTTATTTTCTTTTCTTTGATGCAATGCCACTTGTGGCATCACATCAAAGATGGGTAAAATGTAGACACCTAAAAATCATTCCTATTAATTAAATTTACTTAATTAATAATCCTTGTGACATCGTAATTAATTTTAATTAATTAATCATTTTTATCATATTCATCTACCCATTTAATTATAATTATTTAATTAAGTTGGGTTCACTACCTAAAGTATTTAAATCTAATTTGAATACCTCCCTCTCTAATGTATTCAAACTTATTTTAATATGTATCCCCCATAAATCCCTTTTTGAATAAATTTCTATTTATTTAAATCCCCCCACATCCTAATATTCTCCTAAGTCTAGATTAATCTAAAACCAATTTAAATTAATCTAAATCCCTTCCTAAAGCCTAGCCTACAACCATCACCTCACTTGCTAAACCCACTCTCTCACCTCATCACTCTACTAATCTCACTTAAAAAGTGATTCCTAAACTCATTAGAGATAATGGGTTGCTCAAACATGTGTGAGAAATTATTCCCAAGGAAGCCACCCAACTTCCTTAAATGCTCTTACATCTTTTTCCCCCACACTCTTCCCCAAAGTCTCTCACACGTGTGAGAAACCTTGAGCCACTTAAGCCTTAAATGCCCATCTTGTCTCAAATTGACCTTGCAAATTAGCCACCCCCTCTAGCCTATGTGTCTCATATGTGGCTCCTATGTAGATGCCACATAGGTGCCACATCATCCAAACCCTATCCCTCCCTCCAAAAATCTATAAATAGAGGTCTCTCCATGAGTAAATGGTCTCTCTCAATCTTTCATTTTTCATGCATTG